>JANZXR010000005.1:1347000-1400615 GCA_027575705.1 Erythroxylum echinodendron | reverse complement strand
TTTTTGCTTTGATTTCGAGAAACAATAAATAAACATTTGTCTGTGAAATAAAGAATTTCACTTATTTAACAGTACAGCTGGACCAAGTTAATGAATTTGACATTGCTTCCTTGAAAAAGTTCATCCATTTCAACTGTTAAAAGAACAATAGCTATAAATTGCCACAAGAGCGACAACAATTAATGAGGAGCATCGGAAAGAAGTAAACTTTAAAAGAACGCCTGAACAAAGTTAACGAACCTTTAAAGACAGACAGGGCAAGAAATGGAATCGAATAGTAATACTGGAGAGACAAAGGGCTGGAACTTAACTGAAACAAAACGAAAACAAAAGGAGACTCAGAAATACCTCTTGAAATAACTGAGATGGCTGATTGTAAGATGATCCACAATGGCTATCAAATGGGAAAATTGCGAATCTGTAAATAAAAGTAAACAACTTCAGAAAATGAATAGGAAAGATACAAAGGATTCACTTTGTGTTTTTTTTTTTCCCTACAAAATCATTCCTGAAGAAACTTTCAACCAAAACCTGAGCTTTAAATTCCGTTTTGTAAGGTTAAAAGTTGGCAAAACCGAAGAAAGAAAAATCACAAAGCTTTAGGCGATGACTGCTAGAAATGTCAAACTCACCTCCAAAAGTTAGCTCAAGAGGGGGAGGATTGTACACTATTATAAATTGTTGAATATTTTTGTAGTTGTCAGATATGAGATTTCTGACACACCCCCTTCAGTCCAGAACAGGATTGAATATCTGATGGATATATTGAGCAAAGGGACATAACCGGGTACCGCCCTAAACTATCGAGACAACATAATTCTGATATCATGTTAGAAATGCCTAACTCACCTTCAAAAACTAGCTTAAAAAGAAAGGATTGTATACTGTTATAAATTGTTGAATATTCTTGTAGTTGTCTGACGTGAGATTTCAACTTTAAATTCCGTTTTGTAAGGTTAAAAGTTGGCAAAACCGAAGACAGAAAAATCACAAAGCTTTAGGTGATGACTTATACGCTAATTGGGATGTGACAAAGCCTTAAGGAGAACGAGGAGCCACGGCCCTGCGGATCAGCATCTCAGTTGTCTGGAGGTGGCTTTTGGACTTGTGAAAGTTTATGTTCGTGTGTCTTATGGTTTTGAGCTTTCAGGTTCTCGCGTTAGTCCACCCCCATTGAACTTGGGCTTACCATTTCTTGCACGTTACCATTTTTTATGAAATGTCCTGAATTCCCCACTATTATCAACCTAACATCATAGAATGTTACGGTTGTATAGAAAATGTAATCCTACATCACGAAGAGGACATGGTTAATTGGCAAAGCATTCTGCAGTTGTACATCAATCCAGAACTAACGCATTTTAATATTATAAGTTCGATTTTGTCAAGTTGAAAGACCAAAAATTGCTTAGATTTCGTTCTTTTATGAAATAATATGTGGTTGTATAATCTTTTATCCAAAGTTTTGCCAGAAGTTCCCTTTTTTATCATATCCTGGAGGATAAATTTTACAGAATTCAAACAAAATAGCTCTTGGACATTGGTATACTTTGCTCAGGGAAAGTTGACTTCAGAATGTTATATACACCAACTAGCTCAACAGGGTCGGATATTCCAAACTCCATTAATTCAAGGATTTCCTAATCAGGGAAGAATTCAATGCAGTAGAAGACGTTCACAGGACAGCTTACTAAATCTACTAAACAGAAAAGAACTATTTAACAATCAATAAATACAGGTGCCCTGAAGTTGTGGACCCTATAGAAAAGGTGGCATTGCCGTTCCAATGTCGCACAATAGCCAGCAGCAAGGACCGAAACGATATGTACATGAACATGACAAGAGGAGGAGGACGAGTTATGTTCAGCTGACTTGTTTTGGAAAAACAAAATCTGAGTATTAAAAGAAGCAACAATAAGAATAATGACCATCTTATCGTTCTTCTACACCATTGAACAGCTCGATCCAAGGAAAAGAAGATGATTATTAAGAAAAAGAAAAAGATGGGGCCTTGGTTATGGAGATTGATTATGTACTTTGGCAGACCCTGCTCTGGTCTCTAATAATTGCGGCTTTATAGAGTTCCGTGCCTAACATCCGTAAAGAGCCTTCTTCTTCACATCCCACAATTTTGACCAACTCACCGTACTTTTACACTCTACGAGACTAGGACAGTGATCCAATTTTCCCCCCTTATTAACGATATTGCCACGCAACTACTAACTGTAAAGCGAAGTTCTAGGCTAGCGAATCCATTATCGTAACTACGAGATCAAAGACTCGATTTTTATTTGTTTTCAGATTGACCCATTACGTGTGGAAGATGGAAATCGAGATTCTGATGGTTTCCCATCTTGGACGTCAAATGGTTTGAGTAAATATTGCATAACTCGAGGTTCCATAAGAAGAAGAAGAAGAAGAAGAAGAAGAAGGTGATGTGTCTTGTGATGTAAAGTTCATTGCTTTGATGGAAAGTTTCAGGTCTCGATCTTCAAAGTCCTTCAACAGTAAATTACTTTGCTTTTCTTTTCTTTTCCTTCACCTTCTGGCAGGATGGCGTGACATAGCAGGGTAACATTCTTTATCGGAAATCACAAACGCAAAAGAAACTTCAAAATATTAAACGCGAAAGACACAAAAGCAACACAAGTAACGAGCTTGGTTGGAATCCCTGTCTGTTTCTGCCTCACTTTAGTGAATCAATTCTCATCGTAAGGCCATTTACGTAATGTTAAGTCATATTCCCTCCCATCATTATTTTGTCACTCTTCTCTTTCTCTTTCTTTCTCAGGAAAGACAGGCTTGGGGTTGTTTTGTTTAGTGAAAGAAATAAGAAAAAGAAGAAGAGAAAATATGGTGTCTGAAAGCCTCCTTTCCTCCTCCAAGCGCTCTCCAAGTCCTAAGTTCTCCAACCCCTTCACAACTCGGTAGTCTTATCTCTTCATCTCCTCACGTAAATGCACACGTATGCTTCATGGTTTTGCTTGATTTGGGTTGCAATTAGAACATGGAGTAGAGATCTGTATCTCCACTTGTTCCTAACCATTTTCTTTACCAGGACCAGTCTGATCAGCATCCCTGTATTGTATCTTCTGGCTCTTTCTTACACACCTAAATTCTATTCGTTTATTAAAAACTAAAGCTTCCTTTTTTTGGTTTTTCTTTTTTGGATGACTCGAGTACACAACGCTCTGTGATAAAACAGTGCTCGAGTTTAAAACTTCCATTTCGATGAGTGAATCAACAATATAAACCACAATGAACAGCAGATTAGTCTAAAGAGTTGAGACTTCATGAGATATAAATCCATCAAGAATCTAAATGATTTCTCAAATGGAACATATCCCTCAGAGGCCATCTTTATCAGATGATGAAACTTCAATGATGATAATGAGGTGGAGGATCATAATTTGTCATTCCCAGACTGTTCGAGTGCAATATGAAGTTTCTTTCTTTTGAGTGTCAAGGTTTATTAACCAAGAGCTAATTTCTTCTCACTTCCAAATCGTGAAATAGAATAAAATATGCATAGTTAACGTTGTGAATGAGTGAATCTCTATTTCGATCTTAATTTACATTCTCTTATTTGATACTTCAGGGATTTGTATATGCGATGGATACTTCTATAATAACCATGGCTAGATTGTTTACTTGTAAAAAGGCCTCATTAAATCTTCCTTATTTTGCATGTAGTATCTTTTCGGATGTTGCTGGGGACATTACAATAGTGGTGGATGGGGAATCTTTTCTGCTGCACAAGGTAGGGAGCTGGTTTCATCACCTTTTTACTCTACCCTGCCTGTAATGCAATTGATACAGGCCTCGGCACATAGTCGAGCAATGTTTGAAAGCTAATTAATTCCCCTTGTTTACTCCAGTTTCCACTTGTTTCCCGAAGTGGAAAGATACGGAAAATGGTTGCGGATGCCAAAGACTCGAATCTATCCAAAATTGAGCTACAAAATTTACCTGGTGGTCCGCAGACGTTTGAACTTGCCATGAAATTTTGCTACGGGATGAACTTTGAGATCACAACGGCAAATGTTGCTCAACTGCGCTGTGCTGCTGAGTACTTGGAGATGAGTGAAGACTACCGGGAAGAGAACCTTATTAGCCGCACGGAGACTTATCTGAATGAGATTGTAGTTCAAAGTTTTGTGAAGTCTGTGGAAGTCCTGTCCAGTTGTGAGATGCTTAATTCGATAGCAGAGGAGGTGGGAATTCCAGACCGGTGCATTGAGGCCATTGCCATCAATGCATGCAAAGAACAGCTAGTGTCAGGTTTGTCTCGATTAGAATGCGACGCTGACTCTACTGAACTTAAAAGTGGTGCTATTGAATGGTGGGTTGAGGATCTCTCTGTACTAGGAATTGACTATTATCAAAGAGTTATTTGTGCCATGGGTAGGTTAGGTGTCCGATTGGATAGTATCGTTGTCTCTTTAATGCATTATGCTCAGACAGCACTCAAGGGTATTGTGAAATGTCAAATATGGAATCCAGCAAAGAACAAGCCAAGTCCTAACAAGGAGGAAAACTATCAGGGCATGGTTGTGGAGACTCTCGTGAGTCTTATGCCAACAGAGAAGTCATGTACCATCCCACTGAGTTTTCTATTTGGGATGTTAAAGATGGCAATCATATTGGAAGCTGATGTTGTGTGTAGACTTGAGATGGAAAGGAGAATTGCTTTTCGGCTAGAAATGGTTACACTTGATGATCTTCTTATTTCTTCAGTCAGGAGTGGGGATTCGATGTTTGATGTTGATACTGTCCATCGGATACTAATTAATTTCCTTCAGCGGGTTGAGGAAGAGGAGAATGAAGACTCCGGATATGAATCTGAAGTCCTTGGTTCTCCAAGCCATGACTCTTTGTTGAAAGTAGGAAGGCTTATTGATGCATACCTTGCAGAAATTGCTCCTGATCCATATTTAAGTTTGCCGAAATTCATTGCTTTGATTGAGATACTACCGGACTATGCTCGGGTGATTGATGACGGGCTTTATAGAGCTGTTGACATATATCTGAAGGTATTGCTGTCATCCTCAAATGATTCAATGCTACAAAAAATCTGACAATTTGCCTTTTATACTTATATCGAACCTAGTCTACATGTCGTCGACATTATATTAACCTGCATTTCTCATTTTTCTTGTCTAGGCCCATCCAGTGTTGACTGAACATGAATGTAAAAAGCTTTGCAAGTTCATAGACTGCCAAAAGTTATCTCAAGAAGCATGCAATCATGCTGCTCAAAATGATAGACTGCCGGTGCAAATGACAGTGAGAGTTCTTTATTTTGAGCAGCTTCGTCTGAAGAATGCATTTTCTGGAAGTTCTGGAGATGGTTACCCGTCACAGAGGATAAGCAGTGGTGTTCCAAATGCAGCTATGTCCCCACGCGATAATTATGCTTCTTTACGGAGGGAAAACCGGGAACTTAAACTTGAAATATCAAGGATGAGAGTGAGGTTGAGCGAGTTGGAGAAGGAACAAATATGTATGAAACAAGGGATGAGAGATAAATCAACAAATGGGAAAACATTCTTAACCTCAATCTCCAAAGGGATCGGAAGGATTGGAATCTTTGCTGCTCCATCAGGGGCCAGACGGCAAAAATTTGGTCGAAAGTCTCGGGGATCAGAAAACAAACAGGGTAGGAGCCGAAGGTATTCTGTGTCTTAGCTTAGTTATCCAATTAAAGCTGGTAGTGTACATGATTCAGGATTCTGGAGATATATTATGCTTTTGAACTATGCCATGACTCAAAGGCACTTCATTTAGAGCTATCTTTGTTCCAAATTGATTCTATTAGTTTAGTTTAGCAAATCATAAATTGGAATACACGACTCTATCCTTTTCTTGATAATGGAAATGAAAACAAAGAAGTTCTGCACTCCTATCAAGGTGGATGAAGAAGTATATCCAACATATCAACTAAAGCCACAAAATTTTTTGTTAAAAAGCCCCTGTTTAGCATGAATGTTGCCAAAGTTTGTGATACAAAGTGCCGGAGATTTGGAAAGAGAAGCTACCGATCGTCTACCATTATTCATCTACTCAAATCATCTGAGAACATCAACATGGTAAGATGTAGAAATGAAAAAAGCCAAGCTCAATAAAGCTTCCAACTTTCGATCCGAATTATGGTATCAGACTCATCACGTTGTACTACTTGCTGATCCAAGGAGGAGTTTTCGGATCTGCAGCAAGGAACAAATCTCCATGAGAACAATTTCTTTCCCTGTTTCCGGACAAAAGAGGTACAAGGAAACTTGAATGTTTTTGCCTTAGCAGCCTAGTAAATTGTCTTGTTTTTTGTTTTGATGTTCATTCCTGGACTTTACACGTCTAGATTTGCATCCCACATTGTATCCAGTATACAGAAATGGAACAATTGAACTGATGTTCTGTCGGTAAAGTAGCCATACCTCTGGCAGTTTCCGTCTGAAAAGGACGTCCAGTCTTGCATCCAAAGTATTCTCGCAAACTATCTTCCCGTCCTGTGAAGCCAACACTACACCTCCAGAGCTTCACAACAATTACCAGAATAAGAGGTTAGTAAGTACAGGTGAAGGTAAATAATGGAAGGAATTATCCAATTACCAGTAAGGAGCATGCGAATCGGAAGAAGATGGAGCTGGTGGGAGATAAACTTGTTTGTCAATGGAAAGCTTGGGAGGTTGAACTTTGAGTTTCTCAGCATACTCTTTCTTTGCTTCTTCCGCAACAGACTCTACCAGGTTTCGATCCGCCTCTCTGCACCGGAGCAACACCGCAGGTTCCTTAAGCCTAAGCAAACTCTACAAATCATCATCAACAGAGAAACTGATTAATATCTGAGATTATGAGACAGCAAACCTTATCTGTTACAATGTACCTGAACAATGAGGAGCTTCAGCAGCTTCTTGTATACGTTTTTGTCTTCACAGACTCGAAGGAGTTGAGCTGTGGCAGATTCTTTCATGGCGTTCACCACGTCGTCTTGAGCCTGAAGAACCTTTATGCGGCATTCGTTCAGTTGCACCGAGTACTCTCTACGCATTAAATTCCCAAAATTTTTAATCAAAACCCTAACGAATTTAAAAGCTTCCGGTGCTCAGCTCAGAATGACCTGAAAATTTAGAAACTCACATTTTCCTGCGAACTTCAACCTGTTTGGTCTTGCGTTCGATTTCTTGTTTGATCCTTTTCTTTTCTGCTTCAAGTATTTGCAATTTATCTATGTTGAATTCCTGCACTTAATTTTCACTATTCTCATGTTTTTGATTCAGAAAAGCTGAAGAAACACCAAATCCATGGAAAAAAACTATAAACCATTGCCGAAAACTGTTGAAGATAATCAAAATGACCTCCTCGGCGGAGACAGAGATCTCGTTGGCTTTCTCCTCCGCCTCCTGACGGATGAATCTAACCATCTGCTGTATCTGTTTTGATACATCGCCATCATTCATCGTTTTTGTTCTTTGATTGTTCCAAATCAAATCCCTGATCTTAATGACGAATCCCACAATTTATCAGGTCGATTAGTTGCGAAATCCAATCCGTCATTTTTGTTCGTTTAGAGTTGAACGGATCAAAACCTTCTACCTTATAGTTCGCTAATCTTTGTTAGATTGTAAACCTGAAACCCTAGACTAATAAATTCTTCAGTTTTATTAATAAAGCTTTTCGATCGGAAGTGAAAATTACATGTCATTTCAGGGTACATAATACATGGGATTAGGAAGCTTAAAGGTTCGGTTCCCTGAAACTTCGCCTTGGAGATCGCTCCACTGGTCACCGACGTTACCCCATATCCTGTAACCTTCTGCAACTAATTTCTTTCTTATTTCAGATTTAAACAACACTGCACTTCGTCCTTTGTACGCTTCAGTCCTCATAATCAGTTGTTCGTACCCAACAAAACCTTGAGTTTGCAGATTATCTAGAGTTGCCTGACCAAGAGTCTGTTCATCTCTTCCGGTGACCAGTATCACTTTGAAACCCCTTCCGATCAGGTCTCTGAACAGCCCAAGCACTGAACGAATTGCTGGACAAGCTCCTTTCAATGCCCATGTCCTGAAACCAACTGGGTCGTATGGATCACACCTGCACCACCAGAGGAGGAGAGTAGATTCGTATCAGGGTGAGAAGAACATACAAGGAAAGATATTGAATCTTCATGCATGTCGATTCAAATCAGACAGGAAGAACATACAAGTAAAGATATTGAATCTTCATGCACGTCGAATTGTGGACTCTATTCGATACTTACCCGTACTTCTTTTCTTTGTAGTAACCGACATTGGAGATGCAGGTATCGTCAATATCTAGGATCCAAGCGTCCAAGCCGTCGTCAGAGGGAACAATCTGGTTCGCATAAGTCCATATCTGATCAATCACCAAGTTAAGGTCTTTTTCGTACTGGCCTTGGGTCATGTATTTCTCGACATAGAACAAGCATTGAGTAGGGACAGTCCGCCATGCACGTAAGTTATTTGCCTCCACTGCTAGCCTCCAGCTCAGGCAATAGGCAGCGCCGTCTGGGAAGGTTGGCCACCAGAAAGTGGGGTTCAGGCCAGTTACCTTGGACACTAATGCCAAGGCGAGTAGTACGAACTCCATTACACGATGGACCATGGCCCTGATAATGAATTCCAGTTGTTCCCGCACTAAATGCCACTTGAAGTTAGTAACAGCAGAGATTACAGAGGAGGAGCAAGAAGTTTCTGCCATAGATAAAGAAGAAACAATGAAATCAATGAAGGAATTTCTGGTTGGATGGTCTATTTATACTGAAATTGGATATCATAATACAAAATCTCAACTGGGCCTGCTGTGAAGACTTGCATAGCTCCATTTAATTATATGGAAACTAAATAACACACAGCAGAGCACATGCAAGAGTGTCCAGGAAAGTTCTCTTCACTGACTAGTTCAAACTGAGACATTTCCACCACGAAACCCACATTCTCGGAGCTCTCGGGTGTCACACTCATATTCTTACCTAAAATCAACTTGCGGGAACTAATTTAGATCCATATATAGTATAGAAAGAACAGGGTAGTGAGTGATGTGATTGTTAATGGCTACGAGAGACTAGCGTAAAGAATACGATGCAGCAGATTTGGATACATGCATGAATTTTTTGTGTTTGTTTCTTAGCGTAGAACCTGCGGCAAAAAGCCATTGACTTGAAAATTCATGTATTTAAAGTCACTTGACTTGACTCCTCTGTTTTTTCTTGAGCTCCTCGCATGGCGTAATGCTCTGGTAATGTGACATTGACAAAATCTTTAAGCTTCTTACAACCCTTCTTCTTCTAGTTTTTAGAGGATTTTCTGAACTATGTAAAACATGAATGTACAGTTAAGCAATGCCAACCTATTTTTTCTCCAGGATCACAAGCTAGCTAGCAGGAGAAATGTGAGTGGAGCCAAGCTTCCCAGAAAAGGAAAACCATTAACAGAACTAGCAATTTCAGTGATTATATATAGAGATGATCAAGAGAGACTTAAGTTTAAAACTGGAGAGAAGAGATGCATTAACTAGGTCGGCAGGTAGGTGGGGTTGGCGTCGGCAAGCTTGTGAAGATGGATTAATGAATTTGTGGAATGAGCAATTGAAGTAAAAGCAAACTCCAAAAGTGGATATGGAGTCAGGGACCATCAACTCAATCTTTTCCCATTTGTTGGTCGTCATGATTCCCTGAAGAGTGTTAGTAGGAGTGGATTATGCCATTGCCACCCCAAACACGACCGACCATTCCTAATGGTAACAGAATTAGTAGGGTTAGCAATATATACAATTCTTATTAAGTTTTGAATTAATAAAATTTTAGATTAGATTTAAATGGTTTTTTACTATAAAATAATTATAAGTAATATCTTTTATTTAATATAAATAAGATTTACCTAATGGACTAAGAAGATACAATGGAAGTCAGGAGAAAGTGGAGAATGTCCACTTGCTTAGTTGTGTAATGATATGTGCATGCTTGTAAATGTTCATTGATTGACTTTTCTACGATTTGATTGTGACTTTGTAGAATTTTAATACTTTGTTCTATTGTAGTTTTAATTATTTTAGGAAAGAATGATCTTCACCTTATTTATATAGAATGAGTGGTAATTAAGGCACTTAAGCTACCCTCCACATTCTTTGGTTATAAGTGCGTCCACAAAACATAATACTAGATTCAAAGATGGATTGTGAATTATGTAATCCCCAAAACATAATATAAGTATGCAGGATCGGAGAAGTATAGTAATACGTAGCTTTATCTTAATTAATAGAGAGGTTGTTTTTAAATAATACATGAAAAAAATAGTAAATAGTAATAAAAAAAATACCAATTAAAAATGACGGCGCATTCGTCAATCCGACCAATCAAATGGCATGGTTCTAATACGAGCCAGTATTTTCTCTAGAAAGAAGAGAAAAGTATTACCATCCAAGCAAATGGGATAGGACTTGGGAGATATGACAGACGTTTCATGGAAATTGTCGTACCCCATGCACCTTCCCTTAGTTTCTTTATAATCTTTGTTCAACCATTTTTTCTTCCTTAATGTAACCGTAGTAATACTTTTAAATTGTCTTACATGATTTTCATGCTTGTTGTGTGTATTTGTTTTTTTTTAAGGTCAGCTCACAAAATATCTTATAAGGGTCTTAATTATAAAAAGATGCCTTTAAGTCATCCATGCTTAAACTAATCCCTGCTTATATCGGGTCAGTCCGTAAGAAGTAAAGTGCTTGCTAAATAGGTCTTTTTATTCTTAGGACTCTAACTCGAGACCTCTGATTAAAGAATGAGAATGTTGGACCACTCACAAAATTATATTTGCCTTACAAAAGAGAACTTTTGTGATTAGAAAATTCTCTTCTTATTCGGTAAATAATTTCTAACTTTATTTTGAATAGCATTTTTTTCTTTGGCTTATCTTATCTTAAACATAATACTATTAAATTTTAGTAGTTTGTGCTTACTTTCTAAGCTTTAAACGGTCCAGATTTAGGTGAGAGTGTCTTAGTTCTAGAATAGATATGCATTTTGTATTTATATGAAGTTTGGCTTTTTCTCAACACCTATAGCCCTGTATATAAAAATTCTGTTTAGTCTAGAATTCTTTAGGAGCATAAAGGAAAATTAAATGAGGAAAAAATACAATTTAAAAGATTAAAAAGTTTCCCATTCACAAGAACAAAAGAATTGAATTTATATCGGTGCTAATATAATAACCTTCTCTTCTCAATGAGTCGAGTCAGGTTCGAATCTCAGCCTTATTTGCCTAATTTTTTTAAAAAATTAAAAGTGCGTAAAAATGTCACTTTGTTTATAAAAATTGTCTCAAGCTAGGCCGAATTTGGGGTTTTTTTTTAATTCTAAACCTAAGGCCCAATCAACCCAGGCCTGGTCATAGCCCAATGGTCATCTCTACTCATTCTCGGCTGAAGAAAAACAGTAAAACAGAAATGTAGAGTATTTCGTACAACTCATAATTACAATTAATGAATGACATAAACCAAGCACACTTTGTTACAAAGGGAAAACATGAGATGGACAGTCTTTCTCTATTATCAAAGCATTACATACAAGAATGCAAAATTTTAATCAGTATTACAAAATTTACATCTGCCAAAATATTAAAATCTCATTACATATGATTTAGTCTCTATAATTATATTGCTCTTGCCACCTGAGTCACTGCCATCTTTGTGTTTAGCCATTTCATCCAAGTGAATTTTCTTGGACCAGCGCAGGGCATATGTCCATGAGCAAGTCTTTAACACATGCATCTTTAACATTGTATAAAGAGGAAAAAGTATACCCTTAATCTGAATGCTGTCCATTTACTTTCAAGGGATAGGTATCCATGCTTGGCATTCACCTTGAACTAGAATAAAGATATATATCAGTAATTAATATAAAGAAAATAGTCATCATTACATGGAGAAGGAGCGTGTTATTTCTCAACAATCACTCCAGTTGTCTGAATCATCTTCATCACTTCCAGCAAAAGCCTGTTTCAAAGTTGGAACATAAGAAATCGTTTTAGACACAAAACACAAAAGCAGAGTGTGAATAGACAGACCTGGCGAATTGCATTTGCTTTCTCCAAAATGGCAGCAACCCTCAGGTTGGTTCTTGGACCTGGAATGCCCTGGATGCTAGGCCTTGCCAATGTGGCAGGCTTCAAGTTAAAGGACTGCAAGGAAAATGAAGAGGAAGTGTAAAGCTTCGATGGAATAAATAACTAACTACAAAGGAAAATGGAGGCCTAACCTTGGTGCGGATCTGTTCTAACAACGAATTTCTTTCTTCCAACTTTGGTCCAATCTGAGGTCGAACTCTTTCAGTCACTTTTCTCAACTGCACAGGATTCAGAATTTAGGATGCAGAAGACTTGAAAAGCATAGCAACATATTCAAGCATTCATTACCTTGCTTTTGTCATGAGCAGCGACTGCATCAATGAGAGGATTCCGAGGGCGAGGAAGCTTGTTCCCATTTGACCTTCCAACTTCATAAGTAGGTGCCAAAGCTAATGTACTATGAGGCCATTTTGAGTCTCCTTTTGAAGTAGTCTCATCATACTGAGGGTGTTCAGTTACCACAGACTCAGGCATTAATGATTTTTCTGGACGATTCCCTTGTTCCCCTTCCAACTCTTGTGAAGGTGATTTTGCCTCTAACGTTGTCATTGGTGCTAATTGGTTAAAAGGGTGGCTTGGCAAGCCTTGTGAGGGTATGGGATCATGTTCAGAAGTAATACGCTCTGCTATTGGTACTTGTGAGAGAAGATCTGGACTAGATTGCAATAAGTCTTCTCCTGATGGAATAAAATTTTGCTCCGACTTCTCATTTGACGTTTCCTGCAAACTTAAAAATGGGTTCACGGATTCTGTACCCTCTGACGGGACACAATCTTGTTGAAATTTTGGCTCCTTAAGAAAGGATGGCTCCTCCGATGAACGGGGGCCTAGTTGCGGCAACTGCCTTGTTGACTCTTCAGATATGTACAGTGTTGAAATCTGGTTACCAGCGGTAGAGGTTGGCAAAAATGGGTCTGAAGATGCCAACAACATTCTATCTGAAGAGGGAATTGCTTTCTGGTCAGCTGCAAATGGCTCTATTGGTGGGAATGCATAATCACTGTCAGATATAGAATCTTGCATGATAGACTGAGTCCTGCCTAACCTCCACTGCATAGGAGGCAAAGGAGGCAATGGTGGTGCCTCTTCCATACTGGCATGGTTGGGCTCAGGGGCTAAGCTAGAAGAGCCAGAATCAAATGGATTTCCTGTGTATTTAAGGCCATCAAGCCCCTCCCCCGCTGGTTTCACTAAAAGATTTTGACTTGAAATAAGTTCCAAACAAGAATTGGATATATCGTTGAGACCCACTTCAGTATCTGGGTGATTCAAAGTTTCTGTCTGTTCAATCTTTATATTAGATTGGTTAGTACTTGCTTCAATCACTTGCAGATGTCCCCTGTCAAGTTGATTAGACTGCACTGGACTTGGATGTTCCAAAACATTTTCAGGCATGGGTAGGTAACACGTCGGTGAAGAATGATCAGTCACTGGCTTGGAATTCGACTCATTGGCAGCTGTTTGCACAGATTCTGCAATAATTTCATATGTTTGCAGCTCATTCGACTGCTTTTCCAAAGAAGTTATTGCCTCTAGAAGATAGATGGTGCTTGAATCTTCCGCATCTTCACTCTCCTCTAAGTAATGAATCTGATAGGTAGTATTAGATTCCAAACCTTGGTCGCTTATGCCTGAATTCGATCCATTCATGACATCACTAACATACAGACTGTTATGGGTCTCATCCACCAAAAATGAACGATGAATAACTCCTTCGTTACAGTGCTCATTCAAGCCCAAATCGTGTACTCTGGAATCTAGATCAATGGCAGTGCTTTCCAATTGTTCCACTTCCTTCTGTACCTCGGATTCAGCTAGACATTCTGGTGAAACTGTTTCCATTAAGTCCAATGGTTTCTGATGCTTAATCTCAGTGTCAGAAAGAGATTCTTGCTTATTTACAAGAATCTCAGATTGATATGAAACTAAATCTGCAGATAAACAAACAAAATCACCCACAATGTCAGATTGAGTGTCACTGGCAGCAACATCTGACAAACTCAGATCTCCTACTTTGTTAGTTTCACTTTCAACATTACCCAAGTTCGCCTCATCCTTGGGACCGGGTATGTCCAAACAAATATATGGATGTCCAGGATCATCTATGTACCTTCTGACTGAATCTACATCATTGGTCGATGCATCCATTTTCTCACCTTCTGTATGTCCAGATAGTTCAATCAGCTTCTCCTCTGAACATGGAACTTCTATTTCTGTTGAGACACATTCAACTTCAAAAAGATTAGCAGTTGTGCTTAAGTGTTCATGTTCTTTACTGAATTCAGTTTCTGAAGTATCTACTGCTGCGCTTGAATTATCCAAGTCAACTCTTCTTGTTCTATTGGCATCAGCAGCTTGAGAAATCATGTCATCAGAAATTGTGGTAGCTGAGCTCTCAGGCACTGAAACAATACCCGAATCCAACTTGACGTGAGGCAAAGTTGAAGAAAGGCTTCCATCTTCTTTGGCTGAAACAACTGAATGTTGTAAATCAGTCTTCACAACCAAATTCTCATCAGAAATTGCTTCTATCTTCTCTGTTTGAAGCACTTCATACAGAGGATAATTGTCATCTTTTGTTTCAGGAGTTAGATCCAAGGTAGTCACGGAATGTACAAGAGCATGAGAAAGCCCAGGCATATCTTTGTCGTCCAACTCATTAACTGCTTGACATTCAATAGGTAGCACCTCATGCCTTGTCTGGGAAGCTGTATCAGGGAAAAGTACAGATTGTTCGTTCAGATTTGTCCCACTCTCCTCAACATATGGCGAATTGGAATCAAGCTTAACAAAGCTAGAGGGTCTATCATTTGATTCATGTCCTTTCCATGAATCTATCTGAGAAAGTGAAACAGGTACTGAAGCCAAGTGCATATCTGAATCAGTAGCAAATAGGGTTGATGATGTCTCTCCAGGATCATGGATCTTGCCTCCCTCAGCACGCAAATCCTTGGACACAGCAAGCTCAACGGATTCCAACCCCAGAGTATCTCCATGCTCATGATTATTGTTTGACTTCTCAGCCATAGTCTCTGCCGGCCCATCTTCAGTGGAAGAGAACACCTGAGCTGCCACTTCACCATCAAACAACATATTCTCACATAAACTTTTAGAAGAATCAGAAAATGAAAAGCTATATGTCCCTTTCTTAAATGACCTGATCCCATCATCTGATATAGAGGAGATTCCAATCGATTGAGAGTCTGAAAAGTTGGTTCTATCATCCAGCTGGTCATCATTTCTATCAGAATCCATCTGATAATTTAAAGCATTCAAGTGGTGCTCCTGCTTCCTAGATTTGTAATCGTTGTCGGTTTCCATTTCTGACTCCATGGTAGTAAGAGCATCCATGTAATTGTCTAACTCACTGGTCAAATCATCAAAGTTGTCACCATCCAGACTACCATCTGTTTTTCCATCTACATCAACTCGTATCTCCTCTTCAATCATCATTTTATGGACAGAAGAAGGGGATTCATCTGTCTCACCATCAACAATTTTATCAGAAGTCTCCATGATTCCTCTATCTACAGCCTCCCCATTCAACTCATCTCTAAAGGGATTTAATGGAACTACATGTACATTAGGTGATGAACATGCACTTTCCTTTCTTTGTAATGACCTTTTGGGAGGACTTACTGTACTGATCTCAACTATTTCCAGCCCTGATTCACTAGAATTATCATTTGTCAGTTTCAAGGCTGGTGGAGTAACAGAAACTCCACATATTGTCTTATGATCTGGTGAACAAATCTCCAGGACTTTTTCCATGTAACTTTTCCCAGGTTTCACGTTAAAAGGAAATCCATTTAATTGCCTTCTTTTCAATTTCACAACACGTGCAGGGTCAGGATGAATATTCTGAACACGCTCCTCCAAAAACAACTCGTGCAATCTGCATTTTCTGAAAGCAATAATATAATAATTTCTCACTCAAAACATGCAAGTTAAAGCATACAAAACTATCACAGACAAGAATACTGAACGAAGGCCTTACTTGGCATGCGACGCCGGTGCAACTTCTGGGATTTCTCCATTCTTCCAGTTTGATCCTTTCTTCTGCCACAGGTTAAAATTCCAAATTAAAAATCAAGTGTTACCATGAAAGACCTTTGAATTTCAATGTAAAGCTCACTATATACCTTTACTTTACGAATCTTCTTATCCCTAGGAGCTTCAACTGAAATTTCACCCATTGATTCAATTTTAAAGAATGATGGATCAGTGTATCGTTTCAAACATGCTCCAGCCCCAGCAACATCAAACCTGAAAGAATCCAGGCCCAGTTTTTTCTATCATCTATAGTACAATGGTCTTAAAACTTAATAACTTTGGTGACTTAAAAACAGATCTAAATATCATACTTGTCCAGAAGGAATAAGCGTGGTGGAGCTCGGCACTCCTCATAGGAGTCCATCACGAAGCGAGGCAGGCCACCACGAGTAATGACACTGTGTTCCATGTGCAGATTAGGATGCCAGTCAAAGCCTGTAATGAAATAATGCTAAAAAGGATCAATTCTTTGGAGGAACAGAAGCCTAATATTTTAAAAGGATAAAACCACAGAGTAAGAAGTACATAAACATCAAACTTGCAAAGCTTTTTGACCAAAAGCTAGTTATATCTATACAACTGAAGTTCCACCAAGAAGTAAGTTAAAAAAGAATACAAAAAATCTCGAAGTCCAGGATCATATTTAATATAAGTAAAATGATCTATTGATAATAGCAGCATCTACCATTCATTAACAGAAAATTTGAGCCACGCCTCTATTTAGAAGGGAACAAGAAAATTTTATAACACCCAATTCTTCAACAAATGATTTGTAATACTCTTTGCATATGATTCAAAATTGTCCAAATTACTCATCAACTTACTAATACCAGAAACCCAGAATGATGTACAAAGCAATAACAGGGAAGGTTAGAACCTGCACTTGAGAAGAATGACGAATGATTTGTTTGGGAGAGAAAAGCCTTCTCAATGGAAGGAACTTCTGCCTCAAGCTGCTGAACACGAGCCAATAGGTCATGGCCTCTGGCTGCAGTTACCATTACTTCCTCATGTAAATCATGAAATATCTCGGCAGCAAACCTTCAAAAAACCATAAGAACAACTATCAAACAAATTTTCTAAGTAGGTATTTCGAAAGGAAATGAAGGAGATTAAATTTCGCAGCAATGTGCTTATGAGCAAGAGGAATTATTAAATGTACTGAACATTTCCAGAGTCCACAAAATTCTGAAAGCAAAATTTCAACGTCCCAGAGAGAAGAAACTAAAGATTCCTGAAAGCTAATTCGTTATCAAATAGAACCAGACAAAGATCCATATGTAAATTAACTCAATGGCACTGCATCAAAAACCATTGTTGCTAGTCAAGTTTAATCAAATAATCATAACTCCATCAAATTTGAAAAAGAATCGGCAACAATAATAGGTACATAAACCGAGAACGCATAGAATATCCATATCATATTTAGGCAAAGAATTATACAAATTCAGTTAATTTAGTAATATACTGCAGTTAGATTCCTTTACAAAAATTAAGATAACAGAAGTGCCAATTTCGAAAACCCTTAAGCTAGAATTGGAATCAGAGCTAACTCCTAGAATACTTGACACATTATTCCATAGTCAGCAACTCATCGTCACATAGCTATACACACGCTACAAAAAAGAGACGATTGCATCGAAACTGCCAGAAACAACAAAACTATAAATAAAAAGAAAACAGAATTACATACGCTCTGGACTGACACACCAGAAACAGCGCCATAAAGAACTAGAAACTCAAGTGCAAATTTTAACCAACATTTCACCAAACAATTCAAACTCATACTCAATTCTGAAAACCAAAAACAAAAGACAACAACAACCAAGAGAAAGACTAACTCAGCCAGGTCCCCAAGTTGGCGTAGAACTCCGACGAGGCCAGCCATAGCAACGCCTTCCAAGAGAGCCTCCGGATCATCTCTATCAGCGGCTCTGTACAGCTCCGGATCGGCTAAGCCGTACTCATTCCGTATTTGGCACCTCGTCAGCGGCATTTTTCAACGTCTTTTTCCGCAAACATCAAGCTCTCGCAAGCCCTGATTTCGCTCAATTTAGTCTCCTCTTCGATGAGAAAGAGAGAGAGTTTGTTCGAGGCAGTGAAGAAATGAACTGTACAGGAACAGAGTCGAAGAAGACGTGGAGAGAACACGCGAGCCGGTGAAGTTGAGAGCGTGAGTTAGCGTCATTTAAATCTAACCGCAATATCTGTTACGGTTACAATACAAAACAAATTATTATACGTCAATTAAAAATATTCAGATAATTATATAAATACTTTTTCAACTAAGCTAAGAAATAAATTTTATTTTTTAAAATTTTCTAAAAAAATTGCTCCACAACTTATATTTATTTTTATTAATTTTTTATTTAATTTGACATATATAAATAAAAAAACTTATTCTTACCTTTTTTTTTTTAAGTTCTTGCTTTATATCTTTTTAGTTCTATTTTATTCTATTTATTTACTTTCTTTCGTTATGATTAAGTATTTATTATTAGCATCATTATTATTATTTTTTATTTGTTTTTATACATTTATGTATTTAATTTTATTTTTTAGTTTTATTTTTTTCTTTTAACTGCATTACTTATTTGTATTTTTGTGTTATTATTATACTACTTTTTTTCATGTCATAATTGTATATGGGTTATCAGAAGCAGCCTCTCTACTTTGTAAGAGTAAGGCTGCGTATGATCATACCTTTCTAAACTTCTTTTTGTTGCGAGATTTTAAACTAGATGATGATGATGATATATATATAATAAGTGCCTTTTTTACAATTATGTGAATATTTATTTTATTAATTTGATGCTTTAACTTAAATTTTTTGAAATTTGCCACTATGTATTCTTTTTAGTTCTTTTTTTATGCGTTAAGCCTTTAAGGGTGGTCGAGTTCGTAGAATGAAGAAGGATACTAGGCCAAAAGGTTTTATGTTCGAATCTTCCTATTTACATTTTTTCGATTGAGCTTATCGTATAAGACTTGTTTAGTATGGATATTCAATTGGCGTGATTTGCAAGTTATTGTGTTAACAACTTCATAATCCTCCGTAACAAAACAAAAAAAAAACGAGTTAGAAATTTTCTATATAATATTGCTTTCGAATATCCAAAAATACGCGGTTTGGAACATTTTTGGGTTGGATTAGGATATGTTAATATTGGACATAATGCTCGGTGCTTTTCATTTTTCAACGCGCTAACTTGGTTTGTCGCTGTTGGGATTGTGATCTGATGCGCCCAAGATCACTGGATCGACGATGTTGGAGTAATAATTATTAATTAGTAACTTAACTGGGCTTCTAAATCAAGCGATCCTGCACTATCGCTAATGATTGCACGTGCTTGGACGGCCAAGATTTAATTTAATCACTCCTCTTCATCTTTAAAATTTTAAAATACCGGAGTGGGACCCCGGGAAATACATAATTCTTCTGATTCATCACAACAAGCGCGTACTAATTAGGGTCCTAATCAAAGGCTTATTCAAAGGGGTGATTGATTAGATTAGTTTTTAAGTAGATGGAGAGGTTGATCATAGACCCTTTTTTAAGGGGTGGGGCCAGAAAATTACTTGATCAGAAAGTGTAACCGATCAATCAATCGTTGTAAAGTGATGCAGACGCCTGATTCCTGATGGTCTCTAGTGTACCTGATTTGAGTCAACATGATTAATAAGGAAAGCTTGTCTAGGTTTTTTGTTTTTAATAGAAACCTTTTATTCAGAAAAGGGGAAGTAGAAGGTGTGGTGTCACATTGTTGTCCTATGTTCTTTGTGGTACCCCAACTTCAATGCTGATTGTGTTCTTTAAATAAGAAAGATGGTTAGTGAGTTTTCCATTTAGAGGTTTTAATTTGTTGTTCCTTCTTCACTTTTTTAAGGTTTTCATTTATTAGCTTTAAAGATTGGTAGAAAAACATAGTAGGTTAGCACTTTTTCTTTGTCTTAGAAATTAAGTAACATTAGATTCAAGTTATCATTTGAGTAGAATAGGATTTGACATTGAAAAAAAAGGGTTTTTTTTATATATAACATACGATTAATTAAATTAAATTTTCTTTATTTATAATTGTAAAAATATAAGAACCAACCTTAATGCGAAAGTACTCGATCGATTTGCTTTTTAATAATCCACGTTTCACGATTGGCTATTAAAATCACCATTAATTCACGCTCCAAACTCTAAGCGTTTTATGGTTTGCATTAAATGGTTGAGAAAACTTTATTTCTCTATTTTGTGATTATGTTGAATAAATACATGTTTTTACCCGTTAATCCTTCTCTTATAAAGAAAACAAATAATTGTCGGAAGTTATACAATTAATGGCCGCTATATGTCTTAAACTGCCAACAATTCTCACTCGGCCACATAAGCCATGAGTTACATCTTCCCTATAAAATTTCACGTGTTATACTGTAAATAGGGCGTGCGAACATTAAAGAACCAATAGTGTTATATTAATTCATCATGTAACTAACATAATACTTTTACATATTCATGATATCCCAAATCATCAAAACATCATCGAACGCATACACTATCCCTTTATGCTCATATATATATCATCTGATTATATACCAAGTATAATCGCACGGGTTGATATGGTAATGAAGGAAAAAAATTCTTCCTTGGACACTCATAATAATCTATCTTAGCTTAACTGCTTTCTTAACGTGTTCCGCTGGACTATATACTACTTAGTCTTTAGAAAAAAACACACTAAAGTAGCAACACCAAGTCTTAATTTCATATCATTTACTTTCATGTTATATTTTTTACTTATTATACTATTTCATTTATCACATTTTACTAATTTTTAGTTTCATTCATAATTTTAAAATAATATCAAGTCAAAATTTAATAATTCAAATATTATGCCATTTTTTGGTTAAAAACTAATTAAATTATGTAATAATTAATCAATATCAGAAGAAAACAAATGATAATTTTGAAAGTATAATGATCAAAAATAAATAACTTCTTGCTCTATCAAATAATGAATAAATAAACTATAAAATATGTATGTTTTAAAACTATTTTGATTAGAAATAAACTAAAAAAATAAATATAGTATATCAGGTAAATTTCTCTAAGTAGTGGGTAGAAAAATAATAGGATTGGATGAATTTCTATAAACCTTGGATGTGGGAAAATAATGATGCAATCTTTGCCTTAAAGCTTTGAATGATATAGTGGGATGCTTTTTCCAATTTCAATATGGTGTGTGCAATCAAATACCTTCACCATGTCCTAGCAATATCTCTAATTCCAACAACAAACCATATTTGGAGAACGTGTGTACATGATGATTATGTGAAATGCTATGTACTGTGCCATTCTTTTCCTATCCTGCTAAGTCAAGTGTGTCTTGCGTTTGTTAGTTCAGATTTGGACGTTTTTCTATGCTCCTATCAAAACATGACAAGAGATGGCATACGTCTGGCGTCCGTCCAACTTTACTGGGATAATAAATCTCACTTAAAAAGGAAACAACGTTTAACAATAATATATAAATTTAAGAATCAATAATTTTTCATAAGATTTAAGTCTTTTGAATTGATATCATTCTCAACACAACTTAAATTTTACGATAGTATCAGAACTTATAAGATTCAATGACCCAACAAAAATTCTGGAGCCTGAAAATTTCAAATAGTTCAATTGACAAACTCAAAAAGAGATTGTAAGTGAGAGAAGAATATTGAGATAATAAATCTCACATCGACAAGAAACAACTTCTAACAATAACATATAAAGTTGAGAATAAGCAATTCTCTGTAAAGTTTAAGTCTTTTGAATCGACTCCATTTTCAATCAAATTTAAATTTTAAGAAACTTGATCCACTTTGGATTGTTATAAAATTAACATATTTAAATGAGGTAATTAAATTTTTATTTTCTAATATGTTGTTGCTTTTTAATCTTTTATTAAAAGACTTAAGCTTATTTTAATAGAGTTTGTCTCACTAATTAAAATACGTCTTTTAAATCAAATATAATATTTTAAAAATTGAACTAGAAATTAAACTAATAATAAAATAAAAAGTTTTGTTTAAAGGTTTAATCATAAAAGTGATATAAAGTAAAGATTAAATAAAATTGAAAAATTGAAAAATAAATATAATATCTTTATATTTCAGGCATTAGTACCTTTCATTATCCATAAATAATCAACTACGAATGGACTTTGTTCTTATTTTAGATTATCCAAAAAAACATAAATTCAACAATCTATTATATATACTTCTTGGGATGGAACTTGTGGTTCCTTTCGTAGTTTCTACTTTGAGTGACCATGTTTAACTTGGTAATTGTTTATGTTGCATACTGCACCTAAAACAGCTACTCTAAAGATATTTTGGATTAGAAGGTTGATCAGTCACCAACATGATTGCGATTTCAAACCAACTACATTAGCTAATCGGCAAGTCTTTTTCTTAAACCAAAACTAATATTAACCCTTAATTAAAAGGAAAATTAGTTCCACGAAGAGTTCAAAATGGTTACTAATTTGACTAAGTTTTTTTTTTTATTAACCTCTCTAGTCGGAATCTTCAATTGTATGCATAATAAATATTGGTATAAGTGGAAGGCTATATTAGAAGGCTATATTGTTGGGGGTAAACAATTTAACACTCGGTGAATTCTACTTCATAATAATAGGAAGAGTCGGTATCGAAGGATAAAAAATAACGTCGTTATGAAAGCTTGGTTATTACAAGCCAATTATTCCTGTGATAGCTTTTTTGACACCTCTAGCTTCAAATTCGGGAGATCTAAAGGATTGATAGGTCACGCTTTCACAGTAGTCATATACTTGTCTCAATGATTAAGTCATTATAAGGTTAAAAATGAGCAATCTTCCTTAAGACTTAAATTTTTTAGATCGACCTCATTCTCAACTCAATTTAAATTTAAAGATGGTATCAGACCCTATAAGGCCCAACGGCCCAGTAAAGATCCTGGAGCAAAAAAATCCCAAATAAATTCACTTGATAAACTAAAAAAGAGGTTGCAAGTGAGTAAGAGTATTGGGATAATAAATCCCACATCGAAAAGATACAACATCAATAGCATATAAGATTGAGAATGAGCAATTCTCCTTAAGGCTTAAGTTTTTTGGATCGACCTCATTCTCAAGTCAACTTAAATTTAAAGAGTCATGCATGTGCAAGTATGAATTAATTTAGACTGTGAAACTACGAATGACTCATTAAATTAGTTATAATTTGTTTAATGATACTTGAGATAATCGTAGCAATTATAGAGCTAATACATGCAACAAACCTCGATTTCTAGAAGGGATACATTTATTAGATAAAAGATCGATGTGGGCTCTACCAGTTGCTATGATGATTTATGATAACTCAGATGTAGAAGGTAGTAATACTTGAAATATAAAAATCTTATTGTTAAGTGAGAGCTTGCTCCTTTGAGATCAAAAAGTCACAGGTTCAATTAACATAAACAATTTTTTTGTAAAAAGTTGCGTACATCGATGACTCTCTCTAAATTTATACAAAGCGAGAAGTATTGTGTACTGAGTACATTAATTTTAGAAGGCAGCGATTAAATTGTTGTCCAACACAAAAGAATGGCTTAGTGGAGTCATTTATTTATATAAGTTTTTAGATACATTTACTTATTGTGTTAAAGGATGATCTACAACTAATTGTTTGTTTTTACATTATTGTATTAACTATATCAATAAAATATTATTTAAAATTTTTCTAAAATTAAGCTATTCAATTTTTAAAAATTAAATAATTAAACAAAAAATTAAAAAACTATTTTTTTTTTGAGATTTTGTTATCCACTAATCATGTCTTGTTCTTTTCTTGATTGCAACTAAAAATCATAATTCAATTTCGACTAATTCACTTCAAAGTTCAAAAGGAATGAACTCACTAGATAAGATAAAAGCTTTTCCAATATTAGGAATAACAAAAGAGCCCAATTCTTACCTAGTTCAGTCTAAATTTAACGGGTCGGGTTTAAGTTATGGTTGTCCAAACTTAACAATCCTAAACAACACCTTTTTAATTTTTTTAAAAAAAATTGAGTCGGACAGTCCTTGACTCGGCCAAGCCGACCTATTGCCATCCCACCAATGTTTCATTCACAATCACAACCGACAGTTTACCTAAAGAAAACCGAATGTCTTCTTCTTCTTGATTTGGAATAAGACAACTCAAAGAAACTCAATAAAGCACACATTATAAAGGTAACAGTCAATGTTGTTCAAGTACAGAAAAGTTGGAAAAAGATGACACTGCACTCTATCAAATGGCTATATCAAAAGAAGCCAATACTTTCACTAATTGTGCTGTAGATATAATAATAGGAAAAGAGAAGAACAGAATGGATATTTAAGTTAGCCACTAGAACTAGTCTCCACTTCCCTGTCTTAATATACATTAAGTGTGAACAATTATGAGCAAAAGAAACTGCCACTAGCCCGCTTAGGCCTCCCAAGTCCCACTTTAAACCTGTTATCAGCAGCTACTTTACAACATAATTGAGTCCATCTTAGTCAAGTATGTTTGCTTTAGTTTCATATGACAAACCTTCCAAGTTGGGAAATATTAAGAATTCCTTCCAGCCGTTTCAGTGTTACTGTACCATTGGATTGTTTATTTTGATAGTCTGATTCGATTCCAATTAGAAAATCTTTAAGCATTAAAGAAAGTAACGAGTCAGGTTGGACAATGCTGGGACGAGGGATTCACGTGATTCGTACATCATTAAACAATTGATCAGGTGAATCACGTATCAGTATAGTTTAATTAGCCAGTAGTTATCAATTCTATATGAGAATTTTTATGAAGACAAATGTTTATAGCTTATACTATGAGAAAATGGAATTCTTAATTAGGTTTACCTTGATTTTTCTCAATTTCTCCGACCATAACCGGTTGATTTAGTGGTACAATTTGGGCTATTTTGAATCAGATATGATCGATAGACCAATTTTACCGAACTTCGATGCAAAGAAAAATTACTCATATGAGTTCGTTACATTATTCTCTCTTGTATTAAATTTATAATTCAATTTTGAAAAGTTTAAGTGCAATTTAATTAAATATAATTTAATTTATTTTAAATCAATTTGTTTCAAGTTGAAAGAAATTTTATAATTAATTGAATTTGAATTTTTTTATAAAAGAACCCATCAAACACTCATTTTCATTCCTGTATACATATACTCTGTGTGAATCTTTCTTGGATATATAAACAATAGTGTTTTCTAGCTATATCCAAGCTGGCTTACAAAATCCCAAAAATCTCCCCAACTAATAGGAACAGATCCTTGAGAGATGAAAGAGAATTATTGGTAACCTCGTCAAATCCAATGATTTATTTATTCAGATTCAACCCTATTTTATTAAATCTTATTTATATATTTATGTAAGGTTAATATAAATATATAAATAAAATATAATTAAAATATTATAATTAGTACAAAAGATCTAATCTCGTTAGTAATGGATCATTAGCTGCACATCAGATTCTTTTTTTGCTATTCCAACCTTATTCTATTCTCTTTTCATCTCCTAAGGAGCAATCTACTGCTTAGGGGGAAATGATTTACCAAATTGCTTATGGATGTTAAAAAATTTGCTCAGTAAAACAGAGGAATATAATTATAAGAAAAGAAAAAATAGTATTTTTGTTCTTATGGTATCTTTTATTCTAAAAAATGTTATTATTATTAATATTATTATAAATTACTAATTTTTTTATGATATCAGAAATTAAAATAAGAAATTTATTAAACCTATTGTACATAACTTATATCTGATATCAAATTACTATTAATATTTGTAAAATAATTTAATAAAAGAGGTTCTCTAAATTGAGTAAAATTCATTTTTTTAAAAACTAAATTGGAAGTTAAACTAGTAAGATAAGAAGTCTAAGATTTAAAAAGTTCAACCAATATTAGATCATAATAAAATGGGCTAAAGATTGAATAAAATTAAAAAATTAAAATATAATTAAAAAATCACTATGATGAATTTGAAATATAATTAAAAAAAGTTGTTAAATTAAAATTAATTGATTTTTATTAATTTGATTAATTAATTTTTAACAAAAAATTATTGTTAAAAGTTAAAAATTTTAATATTTTACTTTAAAGATGATAGCAACGAAATCCTATCAAATATTCTGTTAAACTTAATCTGTTATAATTATGTTCTATTAAATCTCATTCATATATTTATGTTGGTCTACATAAATGTGTATTTGAGATTTAATGCAAATATAATAAGAACACCATAAAGGATATATGAGATCTGATCGCCAACAAAAAATTTTAAAAAAGGAAGTAATTTGGACTTAATTTATCGTCCACGAGGCTTGCACGTGAACTTTCCTTGAAAAATCACAGGTAAGCAACGAGGACATGAGATTAGGTAGTCAAAATTAGCAGAACCCACGGGCAAGTAATATCGGATTATGACTAACGACTCGGAGCTTCGTTCCCACGCCTCCTGATGACTATTAAAACTAAAAATCAACTCCAGCACAATATCTTACTCTTTTAATGCTTTCCTCATCCGATTTATATCAATTAAGTTCAAAACTCAAATTCAAATTCCATGGAAGAATCAAACTCTGTGCTTAATTACTAGTGGGTCCTTTAGGAATAAAGAATTGATGAATGTAGTGTGGCTATTTGGTCAGTTACGTGAAGGATTTAATAAATGTTAGGTTGACCGTGTTCTTGAGTGGAATAGAATCCAGATTTGGCTTGGAGGTGAGGAAGTTACCGTGAACCCTCCCGAATTCCAGGCGTCCCATTTCTATATAAACCTTCCATACTCTCTTCACTATGGCGGTGTGTGTATCTTTTAGCTTCATTTTCTCTGTTTTCTTCTCCATATATATCTATATCTACGAATCCTGTTAATGTCAGCCATGACTGTGGAGGTTATGTCAGAGAGAGAGAATACCCTTCAGGGCATTCATGTCTTAGCTAGAGAAAACAATCTTCCATCTCAAAGAAGGTATGTTCTTCACCCTCATACATATCGAGAAGACATGAATCTAAGCTAAAACCTTCCGGGTTTCCACACCCTTTTCGTTATTTTATCTACATAGCTAAATGCCAGTGAGCCGGCCATTCCTGCTATACTTTCCAGGAAGATGTATTGAAGTGAGAAACTAAGACTCTTGAATTATGTAACAGGTTAGAGGGAAGAGTCGCAATAGTGACAGGCGGTGCTCGAGGAATCGGTGAATCGACGGTGCGGCTTTTTGCAAAACATGGTGCCAAAGTAGTCATCGCGGATGTGGAGGATTCACTCGGGGATGCGTTAGCCAAGTCACTAGCTCCATCTGTTTCGTTTGTTCATTGTGATGTTAGCGTAGAAGAAGACGTCGAGAACTTGATAAACTCCACGGTGTCTCACTACGGGAGGCTCGATATTCTCTTCAACAACGCAGGTGTGCTCGGAAACCAGTCGAAGAACAAGAGCATAGTCAACTTTGACGTTGATGAATTTGACCGTGTAATGCGTGTGAACGTTAGAGGTATGGCGCTAGGAACGAAGCACGCAGCTCGTGTGATGATTCCTAGAGGAGGAGGGTGCATTATATCCACCGCTAGTGTAGCTGGTGTAATGGGAGGTCTTGGTCCGCATGCTTACACAGCTTCCAAGCATGCCATTGTTGGGCTCACAAAGAACGCAGCTTGTGAGCTTGGCAAGTATGGGATTAGAGTCAACTGCATCTCCCCATTTGGAGTTGCCACAAACATGCTTGTTGATGCTTGGAGGACGACCAGTGATGATGAAGAAGAAGAAGGGTGCATGAACTTTGGTTTGCCTAGTGAGCAAGAAGTGGCGAAAATGGAGGAGTTTGTGAGAGGTCTTGCTAACCTACAAGGTGCCACATTGAAACCCAAAGACATAGCAGAGGCTGCTCTTTATCTTGCTAGTGATGAATCTAGGTATGTTAGTGGTCATAATCTTGTTGTGGATGGTGGTGTCACGGTCACAAGAAATTGTGTAGGTTTGTAATGTAATCGTCGTCTTCTTATAACATTCCTTAATTACTCTTCCATCACTAATTTTTCTCACTTCAAATAGTAACATTCTTATCTTATCACCACCATTTCTGCAAATTATAAAGCTTAGATGCTGTAAATCAACAATCATTTGCTTCTGTAGTTTGATTTTGATATATGTAATCACATAATTAGCAGCCAAACAAGTTACACAACAGGAGAGATCTTCAAGAATTCGAACTTAGGTGTTCATCCTGTCCCTATACCTAATAATGCAATCACATTTTGACTCGGCTTATGAGTCAAATGTATGCAATTTTCAAAGGATAACGAAGGAGCTTCTGTCTTTTCATGGTTGAAAATGCCAAGTGCTGCCACCAGTTAGTTAGGCCTTCCTACCTGATTTTGACCCTCCATCCAATTACAACGACTTGTATATTCTGACCAAAAAGCTAAAAGTCTACAATTCCATAACTCCAATGTGGAACTTCTAGTTAACAAAACAAAACAAATACAAGCCCTGGAAACCTAACCTACATCGCAGTTGGGAGCCTGTAACTTGTTTTTTAACTTTTCTGAATGGCACAGTTCATAGCACTTACTCAAAATAAACTATTTGCAGCTTGCCTGATTTGAATTAGTATAAAGGTTAAACAAAGTGTCACTCTGTTAATGGGATCATTAGTGCATTAAAAGGCTCAAGAAGATTGCCTAAAGGGTAAGGCAACACTAGCTATGACCATCCAAGTACTGTTAGTCTGTTACTATTATTTTTTCAGATACGAAAATCGAGATCCCAAGAGTCTCTTAATTACCTGTCAAGATATGGAAAGATTCTACTCATTTTGAAGACGACGAAGCAGTGAAAGTGATGTGTATGTGTATCCAAGCTGTCACATTGTTGACCTTTTACAAAACTTTGGTTTGGTTGACCACATTATTCATGTTTGGCAACCTGGAACTTGAAAAGGTGTCAGATGGAAAAGTCTCACAAGACAACCAGGAATGTTGGGACAGCGATGATTTACAGCTGTTGTTAAAATACTTTTTAAAATATATCTTTTATTTTTTTATAACATTTTGTTGAAACAAATTGATAAAAAAAATTAAATTCTCCTTTTGCAATTTTTATAGTCAAATATAAAAAATAAAAGTCTTAATTTAACCACAGTACTTATCTTCCCGATATATTAATTAAGGAGTTCTGAGTTCATCCTTTCCAGTCTTTGTGGGAAGTTATCCTCTTTCTCATTGGATTATAATGCTTGAGCTTATCTCTAACAACAGAATATTATTAGCAAACGTCACTTACTCCTGTTCTTATAACGTGTAGCTCTAGGATAGAATTCCTCGCAACTTAACACTGGTTCAGGTTCAGCCATGGAAGGTTACGTGAGAACGCAAGCATGAGCTGTAAATCTGTCCCTTTCTACTGCATGCTTCTGTGAGGGTCAACTTGTCACAATGCCGATACAGAAACAGATTTGTTTTCTGCGATTTCAGATTCACGATGGCACAGGCCAACTCAGTTATTAAGATACGAATGCACTAATGGAGTAGCAAATTGTCAACTTCACATTCTGGCCTGTCGAAAAGTAAGTTGACAATGTATTTTTTAGAATTTTTAATATAGGAAAAATATAGAATACATTAACAAAAATTACGCTTAAGCATGTTATTATCAAAATGATTAGAACTAGTCATTTAGCTAGTTGACCTTTACTTCTTATAAACTTTTTAATAATTTTATGTTTAGTCAATATGTAATACTCTAACACTTCCTCTCAAGTATAATTAGAACTGGAAACGTAACAGTAACTGGACCGAGCTACTAGGACTGGACATCTAGACGAATAACTAAGAAATTAAGAATCCAGACTAAATTTTCTCTGATACTATATTATAAATTTTTAATATAGGCAAGGTGTAGAGTCTATTAACAAAAATTGAGCTTTAGGTCAAGCATTATCAAAATGACTAGAACTAATCATTTGGTTAGTTGGTATTTACTACTTATAAATTCTTTAACATTTTTATGTTTAGCCAATATGAGATACTCTAACAATATTAACCTAATTTTTTATTAGATTTTAAGTTAAAATTATGTTCTTCAATATAATCGTTTTAGTTTAAGTCAAATTTAATCATTTAGGTCGATTTGGAATTGATAGTGAGAATTTGAGACTAATTGATTTTAAATATTTAAATTTAATTTTAAAATTAATTTAATTTATTAATTTATAACAAATTTAGACTAATTTAATTTATTATAATTTAAAATTTAAAATTTATCAAATTCAAGTAATAAATTAGATTTAATCTAATAACTTCAATTGGGATTCGTTTAAATTTAACAACTTTAAGTGAAATTCAATTAAATCTAGACTAATTTATCACCCAAAATAACAATCTATTTACAGGTGATTAGAAAACTTAACCGGTTCAACTGTAAAAATCTTCAACTATTTAATTTTTTTGTTCATTTTTTAACTTTTAGATTTAATTTATTTTAATAATTCTTATTATCAAAAACTAATCTATTTATTAATTAAGAAGTTTGTTTTGTAAATTAATAAGTTCTAATAAATCAAAATAAATCAAAATTTTTTTAATCATATCTCAAATTATTTAATTGTATTTAACTTTTAACAACTACGATCTCACATCAGTTGAACCTTTCAAACCTTAAACTTTTTATTTGGTTGCCAGTTTTATAATAGAATAGAATGGAACAGAATGAAATGAGATAGAAGTAGAGGGTTTCATGTTACGTTTCATTCCATCATAAACAGTGAAAATAAAAAACCTCTGATTCGGAGAGTTTAGGATGAAACGTAAACTAATAAATACATACTACCTAATATACCCTCAATAAATTTTCTTAATACCAATTATTTCTTCTAACTCTAACTTCCTTTTCTCCATACTCATTTATTATGGTCTACAAAAATTGTATATAATTAATAATATTTTTATATTATTTTTCCTTACCTTAATAATAATAATTTTATATTATTAATAATAAATTATACATAATTTATTAATGAAAATAGAAAATATATAAAAATTTATTCTTTAATTATTTGTATATATTTCTATATAAATAAAAATATAAATAATTTTTAAAAAATACAAATCACATATAAAATTTAATAAAATAAAATTTATTAAATAATTAATAATAAATTGTATATAATTAATAATAAAATAATAAAATTTTTATTATTTTAAAATAGAAAATATATAAAAAATTATCACGGTTGTGATTTGAACCGTAACTTTTTAATTGAACATTATTTCTGTTTTAAAATTATAGCATTAAACTTCTTATAACAAACTAAAAGTATAATAGTCATTTGTTATATATTATATTCCATTTCATTATAAACCATTTCGTTCTGTTTTATTTTTTCCATTTGATTCTATTAATTAACATCCAACTCTAAGTAAGCAGAGGATAAGTATGCACATTTACCTCCCCAGTAATTTTGGTAATTGAAATGTAATTACAAATAGTGAAAACAATATAAAACCTGACAAGACATCACATTACCCTGTTGGGAAGCGGTGATTCAGAACATGAAAGCTCTCGGACAACTTGAAGTTGTACCCTACAACATTGATGTGTCAACTGATCTCACTACGTGTCAGCTTACATGTTTCCATCTATATGACCCACTACCTCTCTTCCAATCCACTTTATCCGCAGTTTTAACTGTAGAAGGAAGCCGTAGCCATAGCTAAACCATGGACAGTAATGGTTGTAACTCTCAGAGAAAAGAGCCTCTAAAGAGGCGATCTCAAAAAAGAAAGGCTACAAATGATCGTGTCATTAACATGGCTGAAGCTAGAAGAGAAGTTGCACATGCTTTGCAGCTTCACAGATCAGCTATTACTTCAAAAGATGACGTTGACACAACTTCTACTTCAGTTGCTAGTACTTCTCAGTTCTATGGCTACTCTGTAACGAACTCTTTGCCAACTCCTGACCCTGTATGGTCTACCACTTCACCGTCAGTGTTGGCGGCGCCACCCCGTGTACTTGGAGTTGGAGAACCATCAACGGCGGGTTTTGAGTGGGGGGAGAGTGCTCATGCTGCTTCCTATGATTGGTGGAGAGGGTTTTTGAAGAATTTGGATAGTAACCCTTGTGTAGATAACTCTAGTAATAACATAGTTATGAGCAGTACTGCTGTATTTGGTCAGTGTCAGAACATTTCAAGAGTTGGAGAGCCTCCATTAATGGTGGAATCTAGTGAGTTAATGAGTTCATTCACAGATGAGTGGCTGATATTTCCATGTACTGAAGATCAAGGTGAGAGGTGACTTCAATGAAAGAATCTGTGTATAGATATTAACTATGCAAATTTCAGTTTCTTACGTTTGAATCCAAAGAGCATGAACCGACCTTAGCTCAGTTGGTAGAGCGGAGGACTGTAGTCGGGATAAGCCCACGGTTAATCCTTAGGTCGCTGGTTCGAATCCGGCAGGTCGGATTGTTTTTTTGGTATTTAAAAATTTCCTTCAAGTTTAGTCATATTCGTAGCATAAATATTTGTTTGGGTTTATAAGTGTTTATGTGTTTGATACTGTGATTTTGGTAATTACTCAAACGTGAAAATATGTATTTAATAAATACAGTTACGGTTGCTGAAAAGAGATAAAATGACTAAAAAGAAGTTTATTAATTTAATAAACTATTAATTATTGTATAAATAATTAAACAATATATTATTATTCATATAAATTTAAAATTATAAATAATAAAATATTAAATTAAAATATAAATATAAATAAAATAAATTTAGCAAATAAAATATTTCATAAAATATATTATTAGTGATATAAATTTAAATTATAAATATTAAATTAAAATAAAAAATTTATTTTGAGAGCATAATAGAAAATAACAATTATCGGAAGATTATTAATAGAAAGTAGAATTTCTATCGCAAAAGTACTTTTCTATTGTATCCTTCTTTTTATTTATCGATTTCTGCGGTGGTACCGAACTTTCCTTCAACCTTCGATTATTCATCCAAAATTTAAATATATAACTATATTTAAAAACTACAATAAATAAGTACTTACCTCATCACACTATAATCATAATTTATTTATGTGGATAATGAATAAAGTTGAGTCATGAGCGTTTTGGTTTCTTATTTTCTACAGTAATGATCTTCCGATTACTTAAAATGTCAAAGGCCCAAATGTTCATGACGGTCCACGAGGATCCGTCATTGCTATTATTAAATTTAATTAAATAAGATTTTGAAAATAGTTCATTAAATTATTTTAGAAATTGTCTTAACCTTTTAACCGCGGGAAAATTTTTCAAAACAAATAATAATTTTCAATTGAAAATAATACTATATTAATTATTAAATCACATAATAAATTTAAGACTAAAAATTTTAACTTGGGTGACTTAATCTACATGGACGAAATAATGTAACATTAATAATGATGTGATGTTTAACTGACGGAAAATTAATTCCTTTAAAATTTTCAACTGTTTAAGATTTGTTTTTGATTTTTTGGAAATGTTGTGATTCAATTTGAACGTTTTAAAATATGGATGACAATAATAGTCTGATTCGTTTTTGACTCGATTCGGTCCATAATTTGCCTATTTTTTTGAAATTGCGTTATTTTGTTTGAATCCAAACTTATCTTAAAATATTATAGTCTATTTTATATTCTGTTGTAAATATTAAGGTTCGAAATATAATTTTAGTCTCAAATAAAAAGCTAGTTCTTGGTGTGGACTCAACGGGATGTGATCCCCTGGTTCCATAACTCTGTCTCAACCCTGTCCCAAATAATCTAAGCCATTTATTTATGTGGGACCCACATAAATAGATGGCTTGGATTGTTTGGGACAGAGTTGGGATAGAGTTATGGGGCCAGAGGATTTGAGGGGGGACTCAACAGTTATTAGTAATGCTTAGGCACCCACAAATCAATTGAAAGAAGAAGTTCAAAAAAAAAAAAAAGGAACAGAGGTAAATTTTATGATAATCACATACTTTTTTTAATAATAGTAATGTTTAAATCAATTGTTATAAATATATACACTAATTTATAAATTATATAATTTAACTAATTATTTGATTCAAAATTAAGTAATAAATTGAATGCTTACAATTTAATGTGTATTTTTACGCTCTAACTTATTATTATTCTTAATTTATAGTTGAATTGTTTCTTACCTTGACTCGAAATTGTTAAAAGTAAGGCTACATATTAATAGATTTCTCTAGGCCTTGCATTTTAGCAAAATTTTTACTCGTTATTGTTGTTGAAGTTGAGCAACCAATATGAGAGATCAGATCTATTATTCTAATTATGGTGTTCCTATCATATTTCATTACTTTACGTAAATATATGAATGAGATTTAATGGAACATGCTAATAACAGAGTAACTAGATCAAGAGGGTATGATGTGTCAATATGAACCTTGAGGTCATCTAATTACCTTAATAAACATAAATAATGTCTTAGCCTTGTCGTAATTAATAAAGTACGGGTTCCAGGATCAGTCGGCATGAAGTAGAAAACAACCCCTTCGTTTTCGAGTATTCAAATGGCTGCGCATTTCAGTCTCTTTAGGACAAAATCCTTGAAATGATTGAGCGTTAATCACAAACAATCAAGGTTTGTCGTTAATCAGACAGTAAAATCCGTTACATCTTCACGCTTATGGATGTCATATTATACTAATCGTCAGCTCTTCCTCTCTATAAATGGCTTCCACATGAACATTCAGTGACCTTTCCATAACACAATAACAATGGTACCTGAAGAAACTATATCTACTTCACCGAGGAGCAAATCAGACTCTGACTCACAAAAGCAAAACAAGAGGATTGTTCATGGGTTATACAAGACACTGGCAAAGGGTGACAGGAACACCATAGCAAACCTCTTGGCAGGTGATGTGGAGTGGTGGTTTCATGGACCTCCTCGCTGCCAGCACATGATGAGGATGCTCACAAGTGGAGAGTCTAACGACCAAACAGAATTCCTGTTTGTTCCGAGAACCATAGAAGTGATCGGAGAACGTGTGATTGTTGAAGGATGGGAAGGTGAAGCAGCTTATTGGGTGCATGCTTGGATCGTGAAAGATGGTAAGATCACTGAGATTAGAGAGTACTTCAACACATGGCTCACAGTTAAATATTTGAAGCCCGAAAGTAGTTGGAGAGTAAGGCATAAGAGTCACACAGTATGGCGGAGTAACCCTGGAGATCTTTTCATTCGATCCTTGCCTACTCTTCTTCTGACTATTTAGGAAATTACTTGGGAGTTCTTCGTTCACAAGTTGGGTCTGGTTCGGATCAAACGGTTCTTTCTATTGTTGTACATTTGTAATCTGTTCTGGATTGAGATTGTATGTTCTTAGTTACCAAATAAGAAACTGTACAAAGATTGTTACTTTATCATAAATTCATTCTGTGACAAATTCACAGAAGTAGAAACTGGCTTTTATATTCAACATTCTAATGTTTCTCAGCAGCATTAGTGTTGTAAGATTGAGTAAAACTTCAAAGGGTGATCCAAGCAGTGAATTGAGTAATTTTAAGAGCCTTTCAACCTATAAGATTGAAGAACTGTGTCGGATAAGAAAAATTTGAACTCAAACTCAACCTTAAAGACTCAACCTTAAAAGAGTATGATCGGGAATAAATATATGTTGAAGCTTGCAAGTATCACTTGAATCGATCCTATCACTTAATTCATCAAGTGATTTATCCGAATTACGTGATTCACGAACTATTGCTTGCACTTAACGTACAAAGTAATAACTAATGATTCAAGGTAGACACTCCATTAATTTGCTTACATCAGTATTTCAGTAGTCTCTAAATTCCTTGCTCTTTGTTCATAGTATACAAACCAAAAGCTGTCAAGTTTTGTCCAAAAAAGGGCACAAATGATTGGAAAAAACATGCTGTACAATAAAGACAAACTTTTGGATACAAAAGTGCCTGGAGAACAATGATCAGAATGCAATATGCCACCTTTTGCATTGACAGAAAACAAACTTCCACTGGCATGATCGCAGTGTAATACTTCAAACTGGCATGAATTTCATGATCTGTATGCGGCTGATGCCTCACTAGGATGCCTGGATCAAAATGGAACAACAATTTGACAACTATATGCTCAAAAAGAAAAAGTTTCTGAAGTTTACTGACCAAGTACAATTGGTGAACAAATTCTTGCTGTTAACTTGACCTTAACCATTTGCTGATGACTCAGGAGCTCAGATGCCTAAATTGTTCAAATGCTTGTGAGTTTTCATTATGAAAGTTCTTTGAATTGAAAGCTAAAGCAGTTCACTTTGCTCATATCCAAACTTCATGTTTTGTGGCTGCAGTCACCTTTCTGCATTGATAGAGAACCGGGTGGTTTCATTAGATATTCTTTATCTTTCGCTGAATATTCTTCAGCCAACTTGCTGTGATGCCTGTCGGGAGTGTAGTGACCCTCTGGAACTTGGTTAGGACTTGAAGATGATTCAGTATGAACACTGGACTGCCAAATGTTTTCTCTAAGTGGAGAGGTTGGAATGTATCTGAACTGACTTAATCCTTCTTCACGGGGTAATGGGGAGAGTTTGGGCTGATTTATCTCCTCAGTTTCCTTCCTGCAAAACTTATCTTCCACAATATCATAGAAGTCAGCTGTTCGAACTTCCTGAGCAAGCGAGCACCAACAACAGAAGAGCCATAGAGTGCAATCTGCTATGTCTGGTTTGCCAAAACATGCGGTGTTCCCTGGCAAATTGAATCTCTTTCTCATTTGGATTCTCCAGAAACCACCATATAGTAGACCAAACAAACAAAGAACAACTCCAGTTAATCCAAGAACCTGCCTGACCAAATCATTATCTATGTTTATAGCAGCCAAATTGAAGATCCAGAAAGGAGCCATGCAGAAGAGAAGAAAGGTAGCAATATGAACGTACATGTTCCCAAACCCAAGTCGTTCCATGTTCCACCCAAAAACACAAAAACTGCAGAAAAGAGAAAGGTAAGCTACAACAATGTCATCCCAAATGTCAAATAAACCCCCTCTCCAAACAGGTGCATACTCGACATTTGTCAGCTCATTTTTTAAGGCAAATGAGAATCTTTTCTCTATAGATTTTCGGCAGTTAGGACGATTAGTCTCATGGGAAAGATTTTCATTCTGTGCTTCCTCATCAAATTTGGAGTCATATTCCCTACCAAGGGGACTAAGAATGGAGTATACACCTGCCATTGCAGGAGCACCAATTGCAATAGAGATGCAGATACCAACAGCTAGAGCAGGTCGTTGGGATCTTTTATATCCCAAGTTAAGGGCACATAAAGCATACTGAGCAAAGCAATTGATGTGATATAACACAACCACCACCATCATATGAGCCCATTCATTTGGTTTATATGTACCATTTTTGCAGTATACTTTTCTGAGTGCAACTATGTCTTTTTGCCTCCACTTACAAAGAAGTACAAGGTGGTAGAATCTCTTTGGATGTTGGTACAAACACATAAGAGTAAAGAGAGCATTCAGGATTTGATTATTGACCTCAAACCAGGCATTTCTTTGGGACTTATTTGGTAGGACACTGTTCAACATTCCTGTCATTACAAGGAAAAGAATTGCTCCAGAAACTGCAACACAGGTAATCCATAGCAGAAGCACCATGTTATAGGGATTTCTGACCCACTTACAGCCCATGTCCCATACTGATGACCAATCAATTTTCTGAAGATGAAATCCTCCAAAACGGTGATGAACAACTTGGTTTGTAGTGGAAGGCACAGAACGTGACATTTCATCCCTTTCTTCAGCTAACTTTCTGAATTTAGCTGATGGTGAACCTAAACTGCTGCTGGAACTGATCTTCAGTAACTTTAACCTAGTGGGAATGATTCTTAATTTGTCTGTTTCTGCTGCACTGGAATCCTTGTCACTCAAGAGTGCCTTTCGAGAAGTCGAAATGCCAAGAATGCCCACTTCACTCTTATTAGCCTTGAATCGATTTCCAACTGTATTTGCAGGTAATTCTTCCTTTGCTTCTGCAAAGCCTCCACCAAAACTGTCCAAACCCATTCTTCACAGAGTTGTTTATTCAATTTCTTGGTTTTGAATTGTTTCACTACAAGGTCTACCTATGGCAAACTTCAAGAAGCTAAACCAAATATAATCTCATAATCTTCAGAAACTTCAATCATGGATAATCACCAAATTCACTGCATCGGAAGCATAACTTCCTCTAAAACCTGTTAAGAAAAACACAGGTAACATACTAGAAGAATTAGGTAACTACATAAGCTGACAACCAGGCACAGTCCACTTTATGAATGCACTTCAAATCCTGCTTGCCATCGATTCATACGAAACATAATTGCTTCATAGTAAAGAGCACGAAAAGAAATCAAAATCTTATGACGGCTCCCACCACCAAGCAGAAATTTCCAGAAATCACTTAGATCCTCACGAAATAGTTCAAAACTTGCGATAAAGAACCATGAAGATGGCAGACAATATAATCCAAAAGCAGAAAGGTATAACTTAATTTACTTCTTGTATTCAGACAAATCGAATAACAAAGCAACATATTGCAATAAAGAGAACAGAGTAGAACACATGTATGTGTTTAAAATACCACGATCATGCACAGTTCACATCAAAACGAAGGTCAGCAACAGATCAAGATAACACTTTTAACAAGTCCATGAATAAGCAGAGCAACTAAAAATCCTAGAAAGTTTACAGGATAGACCAAATTAATGTATGTAGAGACCTCAAACCCAGATCAGAAAATGAATAGAAAAGCCAGGAACACAATACCTAAAGCCGGTCGGCGGACAGAGGTGAAAAAGACCAAGTCTTTGTTTGTGAAGTCCGGCCTAAACGCACAAGGTAACACTATTCTACGGCTGTTCTCTTAACTCTTCTTTCGAAAACTAAGCATGTGGTGTCCGAGGATTCAAACAAAGCTCGACACTTGTCTGCCTTGAGTCATTCGTTGGTGTCCTAACAGTTCAAACTGTTTTAATGGCGGCCGCGAGTAGAATGGCTTTGACATTTCATTGGCTGCTTTTTATTTTAAATTTTGAACTCTTTAGCTTTTACTTTTCTGAATGCACTGGTCAAATTTCGAAAGATCAACGATGGAATCCGACCCCTTTTCTTTGTTTCTTTTCTTCCCTGATTCTAGAGCATGGCTTTTGTCCTCTTCGACGGGTCAGATTGATGGCTGCTGCTCAGATTATAAGAAAGAAATTGAACTTTTAATCACTTGAAATATATAATTAATAAATTACCATTTATTCTTAAATAATTATTTTAGTACAAAATGAAATAATAAGAATTATAAATTTTTGTCGTTAAAAATTTTGAAAATATAAACATAAAAATTCGAAATAATCATTATTTTATTTAAAAATTTAATTATTTCTCTTAAATTTATTTTTGACCCATAAACCTTAAAAATATATTTTTATCTAATTTAAGTTTAATTTTAACTCAAATATAATATAATATAATATAAATTTTAAGTTGATTACCACTTAATTTTACTATTAGTATTTTATAACGATAGAATTTTCATCACTATTTTAAGTAAATACACTTTTTTTTAATAAAGGAATAAAAGAATTCGCAGTTGTTATTCTTTAGATTGTTATTCTTTATATGAGCGTTGAGTAAATCATCGATTTGACGCAATAGTCTGTAAATCACGTTAACTGAGTACACCAGACTAGACAAGCCCTGTACGACAGATTCGATCAAAAGAGCGTAGATAGGAAGATTCAAATAAGGACCTTTTGACCTTATACCTCTCACTTTACCAACTCGACCACCTGTAGGGAGCATAAGTAAATATACATTAAAAGATAAATCACTTAATGAATCATGTGACATGTTTATATAAAATAAAAAGGAAAAGCAAAATAACAACACGTATTCATAAGGATTTTTTTTTTTCATATTAATTGGTCTTTTGTGTCATTGACATTAAACGAAAGAAACCAGTCTTCTTCTAACACTTTTACAAACATCATTAATAATATCAAATTCGTGAATCAGACACAAAAACAGAGACTCAACAGTTGTTGAACAATCTTCCTTCCCAGATTCTTAATTTTACTGATTAGGATACACCAGGCACGAAGATATGTGATATGTATAGGGACAACCAGCTCTGAGCTACAGAGTTCTTCCGGGAACTTTGGAGACATAACTTAGTGTCTTAAACAATCCTTTCTGATGCCAAATCAAGCAATGTACGGAAGAATTGGTGAGGATACATAGGAGGCTGCTCTGCTAGTGCCTGAGATGAGCAAAATATCCAATATGTCATGCCCTGACATAAAATTCTAGTAACTTGTTTCTTGCAAGTTGTTGGTTCCTAAGTAGATATTACTATGTTAATATACCTGATGAATCAGGACAGTGGATGGAGTCATTCCAGGCACAGTATTGACCTCAATAATCAGTACCTACAAGCAATAGAACAAAAACTTGAATCAAAAGAAAATGAAGAATCCGATAAGGTGGGAAGGAAAGGAATTGGTTAATGGGAGAATGATAAAAGATATGAAACGGATCGAGAGGAGTAAAATCAAGAAGAGTTGATTGCTTCGATATATCACAGACCTCTCCACTGTCAACATTAAGGAAAGCATCCAGTCTTGAAAACCCTTCTAGTTGTAGAGTGTTTGCAATCAGTTCAATGCGTTGCTTACATTTCTTTAAAGCCTCATTACTGGTTCATAAAGAAGGTTTAGTCAGTGACAGAAGAACAGTTTATAGGAAAGACTCTAGATTACAGCAGCCTGACTGCAGAAGCGCCTTCCGAAACATATAATCAGCAAACAGAAAAAGAAAACACAAACCTAACAATTGACGGAGGCGGTGGAGTAAGATTGATGCCAGTTCCCCCTGTCATGTAATATTTCAATTAGAACGCCAGAAATGAGAAATGTCATTCTAGAAATAAACTCATCATGCTAGTTGACTGTGTAACTCTGTGAAGGACAGCCAGAAATTTGAACTGCATCAGTAAATTCCTCTTTTCTCTAATGAACTGCACTTGAAGCTTTCTTACTTTTGCGAATTACTATTGTGATTTGTTCAAAAAGACGAAACCGCGATGCCAACATTGACATGCCATAAACCGGCAAACAAGTTTGAGAGAGATTCTTTTAGGGGTAAAATGCAATGAGGAAGGCATACCTTGAAACTTTTCTTCAAGGGTTAAAATATCACCAGTTTCTTTGACTGTAACACTTGGACTCAGTGAGTGCATTGATCCACGTTTTCCTATGACACCAACAGTTATTTCTACCCATCGACTGTTTCCTTTCCACATAAGACGATCTGCATTTTCACCCGTTGATTTGGTTGAAACAATAATCTCATCAGTCTCAATAAAAGGCTCAAAAATCAAGCACTCAGGAGGAGGGTTTGGCATCTCAATTATTCCATGAGTCTGAAATCAGTCAAACCAAAAAGTGCATAAGTAGTGATTCCTTCATCTCAGCGACGAATCAAGCTCAACTGAAACAAAAAGGAATTAATATCCAGGATTTTATACCTTCGTAAAGCTATTAGCTGGAATCCTTAAAAGACAATCCTCCAATGCTTTTAAGTACATAGCAAGGTCCTCCCGAGAGCTAAATGAAAAAATTGATGAATAAAAATGCTCATTATAAACAAAATAATATTCCACAAAGAGTTGGTGCAACTGATATCCATTCATGCACACAAGATCTAAAACAGCATCATAATTACTCGACAACAAAGGCAGATAGATGACAGAAACAAGATAGAGGGGGGTAAAAATAACAAGGGGCATAAGCCTACCATAATCTTGCGACCCCAGTCGAGCACCCGTCCCTTGCTGGTTTAGCACACAATGTATCACATTGAAGCTTTGAGGTTATATCAAGCCAAGTCTTGTCTATAGGTACGCTTAATAGTTCCTCTTTTGTGCGTACATATTTTTTTATGGTCAGAACACCCGTTTCTGCAAGCTGTTAAGTTCAAGAGAGCAGGATACTTGTCATGTATGATACAAAATCCAAAATGAAGACAACTATTATGGTAACCTAAGAAACAGCACAATTTAATTCAGTTTACCATACATGACTAAGAGCTAGTGATGTTGCAACTTTGTCCATACAAGTCTGTGAAGCAATGACACCTGGGCCTTTATAATTAAAAGGAAAGAAAAAAAGTACATTATTTTAACAAGAAAATTGAGCTTTCAATTGAATATATATCTATTTGAACAAACCTGTGTGTGGAACTCCTTCAGCCTCTAGCATAGACTGAAGCGTGCCATCTTCACCTATGCCTCCATGCACTGTAGAAGGCATCAGATGATAGTTCATAAATTAGCAGTTTCCAGAAGCTATATCAGGCTTGTCAAGTAAAGCTTCTAAAGGATACAAGAACAAGATTATCTTAAAAAGTTTGAAACCTATAGCGTATAAAAGATAGAACGTTATCAAATTTAGACAATAAAATGGAATGAAGGCAACTTCAGTTAATAAGATGTGAACCTAGCAAAAGAAACCTGAAATGAAAACTGTAGCCTGTACTTCCTTGGCATGCTTGATCCACTTCTCCAATGGAAATCTTACAGGCGGTTCATCACCTATATCAAATTTAGTAAACCAACTCTGATTCCTAAGCCCTTCCATTAAATCAACCAGCACTTGGTTGCGCAATTGAGATGTCAATGCAGCCCGAGCTGGTTCTATTGCCTCTATGCAGGCGTCAAGAACTTCCTCTGTTGTGTGTCTGAGTACAAGAGAGTATCTGGATTGAAAGCAAGGAGCAAACTATAACACTCATGAAGACGTAATAATTGTTGAAAAAAGAAGTGAACAAACATAGAAAGAAGCACTTACGGCAATAACCAAACGACTCTAGAACCAGCATCTGCATCCATTCCATCTGTATGTTGACCAGAAGAATGGTCACTTGAGGGGGCAAGCAAACAAGGAGTTACATCAAGCTGAGAGCAAAAAAAAAAAAAAAAGATCTCATATTTCAGGCATCAAAGTACACTGTACTACCCTAATGGGAAAATTCAAAGTCATATAAAAGGTAAGCCATAGGCATTGCTTTTTTAAAAAGACAAATTCTGAATTTGGTGGCCAGAGCTAGTTCCAGGCCAAGCATAGATCCCCGAAACTTTTTGACCTATATTCCCCTCCCTATGCATACTAGGTGAAACGTTATTAGGGTGTCTTTTCAAATGGTCATTAATTTATACAGCCAATGTAAATATCCAAAGGATTGCTACAATTTCTATTCATGAAGATTTTAAAGCTATGTCTCCCATCCGTTTCTGTGACCTCCCTGAACTTTATAAAGTACTGGTGGCAAGGTACCCTAGAAATATGCAACCTAAGAAATCATGTAGCTACCCCAACTTACATCATCAAATGACTGCAAGTTGAGCCAAACATTCGTTCCACTCATAAGGGATACTTGACGCTCTGAAGTGTCTCCTCCAAATATCACAAAAACTTTACGAGCAACTTCCCTGGGCTGTGACTTGTGTGGCAGATAGACTGGTACATCATTGTATGGTTGAAGATGGGGAAACCGCAAGCAAGCATGACGAATAATGCTTCTCAAAATGTTTGAATGAGAAAACCCGACCTGGACAAGAAAGGAAGCGTGTCAAAGAAATAGAGGCTTATACATGAAATAGACTACAATCAATAAGTCACAATTACTTCTTTTTTGGTACAGTCACGAAATTTAATTAGCATGTGAATTTGAGTGGTGCTTTTAGCATCAGGGATGCCTGATAAACATCTCTTTTCAAACTTTTCCACTGATCACAACAAAGAAACCTTTAGAGAAAAGATTCCAAATTCAAGCCATCCCTACACCACAATTCAATTAATATCAAGTTATATGTGATAGCTTTTGATCAGCATTCTAAGCCTTCAGGCATATGCTTCCTGGATTCACTTGACAACAAACAACCCATCTCTAAAGAATAGATGCTAGCCTTCAATAAGAATTCAGTTCAAGATGGCTACAGAAAAATTACTGGCACATACGTATAAAGCATGCTAACACTAAACATTTCTTTAGAAGCTTACAGCAAAAAATTGTAATGAAGATTACCTTTGAGGCTTGCTGAAATAAGAAGCTGGTCTGCTCCATGCCACTGATCTGAAATACAGAATGAATATAATGAAAACCATAAGAACGAGAATCAATAAAACTAGTGCCAAACATAGAGATTGACTTACCAAGTTAATATCAGTAAACACTATTGAGCCTGAGTCATTCATTCCAAACTTTTCGTTGGAAGTTGAGAATGGATTCACTGAAGAAGGAAAAAACCATCCATCAATGCGAGCAAAATCGCGCAGGCCAAGTTGTTTGAATAACAGAGATGCTCCTTCTCTAATAGTTTTTATAATATCAACAGGAAAACGGGGTGGCGTATGGTAAGCTACCTGTGTAGAAATCAAATGTGTAAGAATATCATATATTCGGTAGCATATAAGCATTTGAGAATGCAGAACTCAGTTGATGGTACAAAATCCTTTGTTGTAACCTTTTTGTACCTCAAAAGGAAACAAGAAGATGTCTTGTAATTTAGCAATCCTCAGAGGTACTGCTGTGTTACCTGTCTTGTAGGTAGATACTTCCTCCGATAGTTGAAAATTGCATCCTTTTCTTTCACATCAACACTGCCATGAAACTGAAGTGTCACCTGTACATTGGTGCCACATTATGAAAACCAAACACTCCATTAGCTTCATTGGAACCATGACTTTATTCTAAAAAATCAAAGTCAAAAGCACAAAGAAAATATACCTCTGTTGGCAGAAGAACGACAGGGTGAGAATCAACGCCAGACCCCACATCAAGGACAATGGCTGTAAACTCACTGCCTCCTTCAAGAAACACCTCAACTAGTACTCTACTGTCAATCCCCTTCCAAACATTAGGAGAAAGTTTTAGTTCACATGGTCAAATTGTCCAGCTATAATCTAATAGTCAAAATTTGGCAGGCAGTGTATAAATACCTAATTTGTTGAGATGCTAAAATGGGAAATAAGTTTCTATTATCTTCAGAGTTCAAGACAAAGTTCCAAACTTTTGTTTGGGTATCTCAAGCCATAGAGGAAAATAGTCTCGTCTATTGGCTAATTAAAGGCCCTTTTAATATCAGTTCCATATGAAGGAATTGATCAACACTTGAAGGGTTCGTATGAAAAAGAACTATTAAAATTTCCCAAGGTATAATCATCAGCACTAAATGTAACTTCAAAGTGATTTGGCAGTTATCTTGAAGTTAGCCACATGTTTACGAAGATCAATAACCTCAAAGTTTGAATCAGGTAGCAGAAAAAGGAATTACCTCAAAGATGATATCATTTGCTTTCTTAAGAGAATCAGTAACACCATATGCAACGGTAACTCCAATACTTGATCCTGCTTTGGTTGGCTTTACCTGAAATATGAAGCATAAACTTAGGGAAACCAAATGTTGAATCATTCAACAGTGGGCATTTGGTTTTTGCCATACTTCACTTACCACAACTTTCCCAGATCTATCATCCAATTGATTGATCTCAAACCACTTGGATAATACAGATTTGTCCATCTCTGAGCCCTGTATTACCAATTGTATGTAAGCAAATACAACTATAACCAAATAAGGTTAAAGAAAAGAAGATACAGTAAATCTTTCTGACCTAGTTACACATATCCTGAATTGGGCATGCATAAGCAGCATTGAACCAAATAAGTAGCTGTGACAAGCAAATGGTAAGTGTCAAGTAGGGAAGATGAATACCTGGACTAAACAGCCAGGTACAGTTAAGAATCCTTGCTTGTTGAGCTCCAGGGAGGCATCATACTGCAATAGTTAAATGGCAAATTGTGACAACAATAAGGACCTTACAGGCTCAATTCACCATGGTTATGCATAACTCCACTTGGCATCATGTAGTTTAGGTTATGCAGTAAGGTGCTAGTTTTGGTTGGAACCTATCTTAGTTGGGAAATATGAATATATCTTCATGCAGAAACTTAACAGTTGTATTCTGGAAATATTTTCATATTTGAGAGCATTGAATCAACAATTTTCAGAAATGTGATGCATTATAGATCTTACAAAGATGTTAGTAATTTCTCAAAGAGGATTGCATGCAAGATGTCAGCACCAATCAACTTTGAGAACAAGGAAATAAGATTTCAAATACCTTGTCAAATGCTCGACAGCACTCCTTTGATCCTGTCCCAACAAATGGAATATTGTAATTTTCCAACAGCTCCTGAAGGTTTCTCACCAAAAATCAAACCAAGTCAGAACCTTCATCAGATATTTTCTAGATGGCCATATGTGCATTGCATAGAACATTAGCAATAATGAAGGATGTACTACACCTGGATGCCACCATCTTCACCAAATTGACCATGAATCACAGGGAATACTATGTCCACAGAAGCTGTGAGGTGTTCTGCAAATTCATACAAAGATGAAAAACCTAGGGCAAGGCTGCAAAAGTCAGACAATTAGTGGTTTCACCATTTTCAAGTGCAACAACTTATTTACACTAAATTAAAATAAAAAGAAAGTACAAATTTTGCTAACCTTTCGAGTTTAAAATCAAAATCTGCAGGAGTATTTGAGTATACCTGAAATTTGGGATAGAAAGCCAAAATTTTGAAAATTGTCATGAAAAGACTAATAAATTAGTTCACTTCATTTTATGTAACAGGGCTTCTTATCATTTGATGCCACCAAAACAAAGCAAAGCCATCAACATTTTTAAATAGATAGAAACTATCATATTCTAAACAACCCAAGATGAAACTAAATGAAAAAAACCGAAATCCTGTGCATTTGGCAGTTGCTGCTAACATCTAATAACACATTTGACCACTACTTGTTTGTTTCATGCAATAAACCACTATCCACAATCAACCAAATAGGCCTAAAGAATGAACAGCTCATTTACAAACCTGCGCAGAGGATATGGCGTATGCATTAAGATTAGAGTCTATGTAATAGCAGCTGACATGTAAATCATCTCCCTGTTACAAATCCACTCTTATAATAAGTCAATAAGATAAAAAGGGTTAATTATACCAAGTAACTATTTTCCAAAGGCATAGTCTGATTTAATTTCTTCAAAAGGAACTCTATTTTTTAATGAAATACTCTTTCATCAATTTTCTTTTAGCAATCAAACTATAGTTGTAATCAGTTTAGTCGAAAGAGGCAAGATGCGAGGATGGATAATTAATTCACATTGCTTGCAATGAGGTCTGAGGCTGGAATATCACCAATAACCTCGTAATCAAGCCCGTAGTTTGGCTTATCAAATGACCTAAATTATTACTTGCACCTGTGGGTTTATAAAAAGTTTGAACATGCTACGTTCAAGCTTTGATTCATTACAAATTATTTCATGCACCTGCAGATATGAGCTACATTCGAACTTTATGAAGCTTTATTCATTAAAAATTATTATCTGCACCTGCGAATTTATCTGGAAAAAAAGAAGTGCAGGTTTATCTACAAGAAAGAGCACAAACTTTCCTATATTCAAGCTTGATCAACCTTATTCATTAGTTGCAAATGCGAGTTTATCAGGAAAAAAAAAAACAAAACAAGCCGAACTTTGCTATATTAACCTTGGTTCATTTAGATTTTTTCAGTTCAAGCAGAGTTCAAGCCTTTTAGTCAAGTTATGGTTTAATGTCTAAGACTTTATTCGTATAAGTTGAACCAAGAAAATATCTTCAAGCTTGAGCTAAGTTGAAGTTTAATGAGTTCAAGTGATTGAAGGACTCCCTAAAGCATCTCTAGCATTTGAAGTATTAGGTTCGAGTTTTCTAAACTAAGAACTTTTTAGAGCAACGGATTTGATCAGTGAAAGGGTCTATTTTCAATTCATATCAGATTATTATTTACTCGAGAAACAGAAAGAGTGAGTAATAGACAATAACAACCAAAGCAAGCACCTGAATGTGATCAAGAACTGATCTCGCAGAGTTGAGTGAAATCCCGCGCTCCGCAGAAGGCCCACCACACACCACACCTACTCTCAGAACCCTATCCTTCTCTTTCCTCTTCTCCACGTCCTCCTCTTCCTCCTCGTTAACCACCTCCACCGCACTGGCGCGTGCAACTCCAGCCCCCGAACATCCCGCGCTCAATGAAACACCAGAGCTCCTCAGCTTCGGACTCAAGCCCAACAAGTACGAGGGACTGGAAGAGTATGAAAACGAGTTCTTCTTCTTCTTCTTAGTGTTAAGAAGAGCAACGGCGTCGTCTCGGCTTTGAAGAGACGGATCGGAGGCAAAAGAGCGGGACGCCATTGAAAATCGGAAAATTCAAACAACGGAGCAGAGGATTGACGATGGTGGATTCACATACAGACCAAGAAGTTGAATCTTATAAAAACACACACATATATAAAAATATAATCTAGAAGAAAAGAAGAGATTGGAAGTGGGGAGATGAGTGTGCGTGGCACTTTTGGCATTTTGCCTTTTGTTTGGGTTTTCGGGCGGCAAAGTAACCGCCCCTTCTCGGTGGCCGTTGGTGCTGACGGTTAATCTATTCGATAATCCTAATGTGACAAGGGTTAGGTTCTGTCTGTTGGTCTGATTAATTAATTAATTAATTATTATTATTATGGATCCAATCATAAGCTATCAATCAGGTAATAGTACAAAGCTGCAAACTACAAGTTGTCTCATCGAGATAAAGAAATATTTTTAATCAACCAAATACGACCATACGAGGGTAAAGTATACTAATTGGCCTACTATCAGAATTTAACACTTACCAATATCAATTTCTCGTTTGGTGAAGTAAGGGTTAGCGGGAATGTTTACTTGAATGTTAATTAATATAATAGAATAAAATGGAACGAAACGAAACGAAACGAACGAAACGGAATGATTTATAATGCAAAGTGAAAAATTGTTTAGAAGAGATAAAAAAATTTATAATGTAATGTCGTGAATCCTTATTTAAAAGATATATAAAAAATAATTTAATGTAATGATTATTATATAGCTAATATTAAAATGATTATTGCAAGAGATTTAATACTGTGATTTTAAAACAAAAATCATGTCCAATTAAGAAGTCACAGTTATAACTTATTTTTTAATATATTTTCTATTTAAAAATAATAAAAATTTTATTATTTTTTATTAATTATATAATTTATAAATTTTATTTTATTATATGTGATTTATATTTAAAAATTATTTATTTTTATTTTTATTTTTATAAAAATATATACAAATAATTAAAGAATAATTTATATATATTTTTTGTTCTTCATTAATAAAATTTTATTGTTTTTTATTTTTTATTAATTATATACAATTTTTATTAATAATATAAAAATATTATTGAAAGTGATAAGATTGTGAACTGTAATAAATATGTTTTAAAAAAAGGGGGGTTTAGAATTTGAAGAAATAATTGATATTAAGAAAAAATATTAAACGTATATTAGGTAGTATGTATTTATTAGTTTACGTTTCATCCTAAACTCCCCAAATCAGAGGTTTCTTATTTTCACTGTTTAAGATGGAATATAACGTAACATAAAATCTTCCGCTTCTATTTTATTCCGTTCTACTCCATTGTAAAACTCTCAACCAAACGATAAAAATGTGTTATATTTTATGTCGTTATATCACTAACTTCTTAACCAAATAAGGGCTAAGTGGCTTAAATTCTTTGCCGAAGAAGAAGCAGTTTTTGGGCCACAATCTCAATGGACCTGAGTAACATGGCATAGTCGTAAAGCTCTCTGGGTCTCGTACTGAATTCTTGGCCTAATATAACTTGGACCTAACAAATATTATGCAGCCCAGTTTGTGTTCTTTTTGTTTTTTTGGGTAAGATTGAAAAGTCCAGCTTTATTAGATGTAACTATAGTAATGGACTGGGCCAATTTGGCCATAATGAAAACATACAGTTTGAAAAGGGTACAAATTTTGAATAGACAAGTGCTACGGTTTAGACTCAAATTGAACTAATTAAAAAATGTTATTTTTAATAATTTTTAAAATAATATTATTTAAGAGAAATTGAATAATTGGTTGATTTAAAATTTTCAAAACAAGTTCCGAGACATTTTCTCATACTTAAGTTCGACTCAAAATTTAATCAAATCAAGTGCGATTTATCGATTTTGAATTGAATCTAAATTTTATTGTGAAAATTAAATAAATTTATAACATTAATTAAATTAATATTTATTTACAAAATAGTCAAACCGTCTAATCCTTATTCATTTATGAGGGTTTGAATTTTTATCAAATACATAATAAACGCATGCTCACTTTATTCTCAATCATTTCTTCAAACCCTGCATTATTTTAAAAGGTAACAACACGTAAAGAAAGACAAATGGAATATGTGGAGTGTAAACCTGTACCGAAAAGTCACTGCATGACTTAAATGTGTGATTAAGATAATTATAATGGACCACTAATTCTATTAAATTATACAAAAAGAGAAAGAAAATGGCCTACACATGGTATAATTGGAATTCAAACATCCTGAAAGTGAGTCTCGTTTTAAGGAAGTGGTCGAGATTGATTAACATATTATGTTGGTGGAGTGAGTGACATTTGTGTTCTTCATGAACTGGAAGATGAATGGTCGAGAGTGAAAATATCTTAAGATATTGTAAACAAAATCCTGACGTGAAAGCCGAAAATCCTGACAGTGGGGCTGTGGCTATCGTGTGGGTCGTCGGTTTCTTCCTTCCGCCATTAAATTCCACTGTCTGCAAGCCCTTCGCTCCTCAACAATACATTGCTTAAATGTCTTTTCTTCAAACTAACAACGCAATTATTTGAGGTTTTTCATAACAACGGTGTATTAAAGCTTTAAATGTTAGTTCTCTTCGTCCTCGCTCTACTTTGTGAGGGTCAGACGGGACGAAATCCTCCGTTTCCCGTCCGCTATTCCTACTCTATGCCATGTAAGGCATCCACAAATTTATCTGCCTGTGAAAAAATTGTGCATACTCTTGTATGACACGGATTAAGAATAGAAGAAGAACCTATTAAATTCTCTGATGTATTTTGTTTGATTTAACTATATTTTATTAAATTTTATCCATACATTTATGCAAGATTCACTTAAATATATGGATGAAATTTAATGGAGTATGATAAAAACATCATAAGTGATATAAAAGATCTGATCCAAAGAAGAGGATCTCCTACTCAATTAGGTCAAGACTCTTTGTTCCTCTTCCTCTGTTCCTACCCTGTATCATTCGAGAGTATCTACAATAAGAGGAAGAGGAATAGAGGATCTTCTGCCAACTTCTGATTCATGTCATGCCAATTTTATTTGAAAAAAGTGACTGATTTATTAAGTAATTTATTAAAATTATGTAATTAATAAATTATTATTTAATTTTAAATTTATATTCAATACATATTTAATAAATAATGACAATAATTTTTTTTTGTTATAAACAAATTTGAGACTTCTGTTGAAAGACCTAACTTACCCCTAAAAGCTAGTTTGAGATGACCGGTTTGTACGCTATTATAAATTGCTGAATGCACTCACACTTATCTAATGTAAGATTCTTGACACACTTTCTTCAACTCAAAGCATAGCCAAACATATATTGGACATATTAGACAAAGAGACAGAACCGAGCACTGCCTCAAACTATTGAGATAAACAAACTCTGATACTATATTGAAATACCTAACTTACTCCCAAAAATTAGCTTAAAATGAGAGGCTTACACGTTATTATGAATGACTGAATATACTCACACTTGTCTGATGTGAGATTCTTAACAACTTCAATAAAAAATGTTTGAGTTGGTATTCCTTTGGTAGTACGTTTGCCAACTTTGTATATTTACTAAAATAAAATTAAAAAACGTGTTACTCATAAATATAATTTTGTAATTTGAAAATAGATTTTTTTTCATTTTTTAATAATTTAAAGTTTTTTACAATTTTTATTATATAAATTTAAATTCTTACTAATTATGTAATCAATGAATTTTAAGAAAAAAATTAATACCTTTATTATGACGAAATTAACAAGTTTTGAGTAAACAATACACTACTAAAATTTTGTTATTTACAATAACTTTAGAAGCAGGTACTCTATTTTGTAAAGATAAAAATGCGTATCATCAAATTTCGTATTTTAACAAAACTCTCAGTATTGTTATTACTAGTTTTTCATAACATAAAATTTGTAACTAATACTCTTCATAATATGTATTAATTATATTGTCGGTTGCATGAAATAGTAATAGGTTATATCTATATCTATATATATATATTAGGTATCTTAGTTTATATATATATTTTATACATACTAGGTATCTCAATTTTATCAGACTAATTCTAAGCCCTTAAGATTTCACTCTTAGAATTTTATAAGAGGTAAATTTAGAATTTTAAGGTCCTTCAGATTCTTACGTAGCCTGTATACTTTTGCGTACAAAGAGTCTTTACATACTGATTCGTCGATTGCTTTAATAATTCTAACCAAATATACATTGCATATTAAAACTATGCTTCTTTGCCATGAAACGAGTGAAAGTTGAAGGCATATGTATTGCTGATATCTTTCACTTTCAGGCGGCGTAATACAGCTTAACAATTAAATTAAGAATCAGTGGCATGGCCACCTAATACGAGGTGAGGTGTTGAACACGTTATTTGGAGCTTAATCATGAGTTGAAGTGGCATTGATGGCCTTGATTTGAATCGAACAAGCCTCTTAACTTATCTAACTAATGCACTATAAATTTATTACTTTTGGTTGGTTCCTCATTAAAAAACAGAAAGAAAAGAAAAGAAAGCTTGACCAATTGATGAACACAACAATAAAAACTATTATACATGTACTATTTAGAGGCAACTTGGCAAGATTACCATTAGTATAAACGATCTGAAACCTAACAGGAAGGCACTTGAGGCGAAGCCAAAAGTAATTAATTTGCAATAAAACTTTTACAGCTTAGAGTAGCAAACGGTAAAAGTTGCTCGTTATTACCAGAGAGTCACATGCTTCGACAGGCCAACTTAAGCACTTCTTAATAACTTCTACCTTTTTGTTTAAGTTTAAGATCATAACGAAGGTGTGAATCCTCTTTCTTAAACCCGACATGAAAGAGTAAGTACCTGCTTCGATCTACAAAAATCAGATTTTCTTCATTGGAGGAAGAATCAAAGAGTTCAGCCCTTTCTTCTTCAAGCGTTAAGATCGAAATGCTATCTATCTTCTGAGTCGTTCATGCTGGAACCCCTCCCCGGGCGGGTCCACGGGCCGACGTCCTGCGTGACATCTGGACCCGTGGCCCACGGGGGAGG
>JANZXR010000005.1:1331043-1346900 GCA_027575705.1 Erythroxylum echinodendron | reverse complement strand
AACAAAATAATAAAATTAATCCCAAACATATTGAAGAAGAAATCGGGATCCAACAGTTCACTTCGTACAAATAGATTCATTCCTTCTTTTAACTAGATTGACTAAATGGCATTAGACTCGAGAGACGATTGCTCCAATCTGAACTTAGAGCAAGTCCCTATTCTCGTTCAAATTCTTATCCCATCAAGTCTCTCTAGGACAACTCACTTTTGATTTCTCAATTGACTCGCATTTGGACACTTTTTCTAATTTTGAATCATACTCAAACCCTAGCACAAATCAAGGATAGCTACTCTCTATGTACAATACTAAAAAAATACAAGGGAAAGAGTGCAAACATTGATGACCCTCTTTAGATCCTCGCAAAGCAGAAGAAGAGTGCAAACATTGATAACCCTCTTTAGATCCTCGTAAAGCAGAAAGCTTTAGATACGTTAACTTAAAACCTTCATAACTTGGCAGTATTTAAAATAAATTAGTAACTTTTGTTATATAGTAATTCCAATAAATTATATTTAAAATTTTAAAAAATATTCAGTTTTATAATATTAGTTAAGAAATAAAAGATATCAATCATACATCAACAATTTTAATTTATTATCAACTTAAATCATAATTAATTATTATCGTCAATCTTACTAACATATATCATTTAAAGCTTTTTATGTCAGATAATGTGCAGCATTTTTTAAGTAAAATATACAATGAATTAAAAATTTAAGATTTCATAATTTTTTAACGGTATGAAGTGATGATTAATTATTTTAATTATTATTTTAAATTAAAATAGAACCATTTATTTATTAAGAGCTTCACGTGTACATATTCAATTTATATGGCATAACGAGACTAATGAGAGGAGTTAACAAGATTAATTTTTAGGTTATATTTATAATAAATTAAAATTTAGGACATTTAATTAACATCTGTATATATTTTATTAATATTATAAATTAAATAAAATTTCAAATTAAATATTTAATTAGACTAAACAATCATGACTTGATTTAAATTGTGAATTTTTTTTCAAATGTGTCACATTTTGACGATATTAAACATGTAAAAGTAGATTTCATTTCATGACCTCGAGCTTGCGCTATCATGACGAAGGCTTGAAAAATGGTATTAACTATTAGAGATATGCTTCTAAACACACCTGGGGACTACTACCGGAGTCGTGTCAACTATATATATATATATACATGTTCGATTTATTAGAATTTTTAATATGAGTATAGTGTAGAGCCCGTTAATAAGAATTGAACTTAGTTCAACTATTGTCAAAATGACTAGAATCAGTCATTTAGATAGTTGGCTCTTATTACTTATAAAACCTTTAATATTTTCATGTTTAGTCAATATGGATATTCTAACATTTCCCCTTAAGTAGAACTAGGACTGGACATCTAGTTGTCACTTGAGATAAATACAATGTTAATCGGATCAGGCTGTTGGGACTGGACATTCAGACAGATAATCGAGAAATTAATAATTCGGACCAAACCTTCTCTGATATCAAATTAGAATTTTTAACATGAGTAAAGCCCATTAATAAGAATTGAGCTTGAGTCAACTATTATCAAAATGACTAGAACTAGTCATTCAGATAGTTAGCTCTTTTTACTTATAAACTCTTTAATATTTTCATGTTTAGTCAACATGAAAACTCTAATACAATCCTAGCAAGGGAAAAAAAAGGCACTGGCTTAATACTCAATCTTAATTTGTTCTTATTTTATTTCATTTTATTATTTATAAGGATTTATGCTTGACATTTATAAAAAACAAAAAGCAAAAATATGACACTTATTTTTACTTTATCTAGGCCAATAAAACATTAGAAAATATATATAAAAAGTATTTTCTAAAATTTAGTGAAATGATAATTTCTCAGATAAATTAAAAATATAAATAAAAGAAAAGTGTGATTAAAAGATTAATCATTAATACAAAATTTTTTATAAAAATAGAATCAATCAATATCATTCGAAAATGTACACAAAAATAATTAGTAAATCACGTGGTTTGAAGTTTGAACACTTGCGATTGAAAACCTTTCATACGAAACTTTCTCGATGTGTGAGTCTAATGGTCAACATGTGAGACAAAGAGTTGTGAACACCAAGATGTGATTATGTAGGCCTCGTAAGCTAATCACGATTAGTTATCTTTAATCTCCATTATTGCTTGTTAGATCTCGCGCTTTGTGGGTGACATGGTCCATTAATTCTTTACACTAATCTAATCAAACACCTTTTACCTAATCCTCTTTTCTTCTCCCCCCACCCACTTAAAATTTCCACTAACCTGAATGAAACGACACCACCTTTTTTCACAATGTGATTAGTAAAACATTTCTTTTATAAATAGTGATGTAAAGTACAGCTTAGAAATTGACAGCTCTCAAAAAACTAACAATTCGTATTTGTGAAAAGTTCTCCAAAATGTACATAACTTTATAGAGCATTACCCATTTTTTTTAGTTGCAAAATGTAGTCATGTCTTTGTCAATGTGTTGATGATGATGATGGGGATGGGAGTGGAATGCCAGGTCGATGAGAAATTGTTAAGCACAAGAGAACAAGGTCTTACAGCCATAAAGTGGAGAACATGGTTGGTCTAAAATGCTAATGCCTATCTTCTTGGATTTGCTATGATTATAAGAGCCTTTTTTCTGCTAATTATGCTCTTTTTAACATTTGGTGACATCATCCTAGCCTAGCTTGGCCTACACAGACAGCATACCTAATATCAATATTTTCAAAATATTTAACGGTTGGATCAGTTTAACAGCAAAAATTTTAAGTTGATTATTTTTTATTTGATTTTTAACTTTTTAGCTCAATTCAGTTTAATAATTTTTGTTGTTAAAAATTAACCAATTTATTAATTAATTTGCAATTTTTATAAAATAAAATAAACTAACAGTCTCTTTTTTTAATTAAACTTTAAAATTTTCAATGCGTAAGGATAGTCTCTTATATTATTTTTGAAATTCTTTAATTTTATTTATTCTTCAACTGATTTATAAAGATTTGACACCGATCGAGTCTTTTAAACCTTAAACTTCTTGTCTTAATTACTTAACTTCCAATCTAGTTTTAAAACATTGTCTAATACTTCTAAGTTTTGTTAAATTGCCTATTTAAAAATAGTATACGAATTTTCTTATTTATTTTTATTATAAATATTTAACATTTACTAACACTGACTTATCTTAATTGTTATCTTTTCATTTTGAAATTCAACTTTATATATATTTTTTATATTAGAGGAATTTAAAATTATTAATTTTTAAATTAATAAGGCTTTAATATACATTTTCTTGATATTTCCATTAATATATTATACCTAGAGAGAGATATATCAACCTATAGAGCCACTTGGAGTATCGGCACCAATTAGGGCAACATGTATGAGCTTGAATTATTTAGAAACAACGTCTTTATTAATTAGAGATAAAGTTGCGAACAGTTGAATCTCTTAAACTTCAATTATCAGTTAGATTTTTACTAACTGTTGTTGTTGTAGTTTGTATTTGAGCTTGGTTTAAGTTTTCTTTTAACAGTAAGTAACCCTTAAGTTATTATCTTTCAATGGTAATCATAGACCACCTAAAAAATTTACTAGTCAAAAGCTAAACCAAAAATCAAAGCGAGGATCTTGATAAAAGTGATTGTTCAAAGTTTGAAACTATTAGGAGCTGTACGAATGAGAGGAACGGTGAACGGAGAATAAGAAAAAGGTGTAATTCTACTCTTTGTTGTCTTAGGACACGAGAAGCATCTATGACACTGCTCTCGATTACAAGTGGAGTTGGAAAGAGACATGAAAGTCCACATTCAGCGAGCAAGGTGGGTCTAGTAAAAATGACAATTAATGCCATCTTCAACCCTTTAGACCTAAGACCTCACACATCACATTCTCCAACTTCAAAGAATCAGAAGCACCAAAGAAAAAGTTGCAAGATCAGCCAATCCATGCCCATATTCTTATTTTTTCCTTTCATTACTCATTACCCCACTGATCGGTTTGAGCAGCTTTTCCTGAAAAAAATAAAGGAAAAAACGAATACCCTTTTCAACAGCTGCTTGCAATTGTTAAATTACAGAAGGAATTGGTAGAAAAGTTGGATAGGTCCAGGACTCTGGCTGTTTCAATCAGCTTGACCAAGTTCTGATGATATAGCTCATTGCAGTCAAACTTGTATAGCGCCTCAAAAGTCATCTCGAGATTACTTGGAGACTGTCTGAAACGTGGATGACTATTAATCGAGTTTGAATTCAAATCTTGAGAATCATTTAATAGGTTTGAATCTAAACTCGATCAAATTTAGATAATTAAGTTTCTGAAAAGTTTTAAATTTATTCATAATTATATTTTATGCTTTTCTCTTTGGCTAAATTAGTCTCAAAGCTATATCTATAAGAATATTTCAACTCAAACACTTCATACTCAAAGTTTGGTCTAAGTTTGATCAAACTGCGACTACCCTATCGAACAATCTGCAAAACTTTTACATTTTTAGGTTATGTTTGGTCGAACTTAAAGTTTTTAATATAATAGAATGAAATGGAATTGTTTATAATGAAATGGAATGTAAATGTATGTACTTAATATTAGAAAATTTTTGTTTAGGAAGAATGGAAGGGTTCATAATATAATATAGTGAAATGTTGTTTATCACTTTAGGTTATGTTTGATTAGGGGTTTGTTAATGGAAAGGAATGAAATGTAATATTATTCCATTGTTTAGGAGGAGGGTTTATAATGAAATAGAATGTAATTGAATGAAAGATGAGAGTTTTATATTATATCTCATTTCATCCTAAATAGTAAAAATGAAAACCTCCGATTTGAGAAGTTTAGGATAGAATGTAAAATGATAAACAACTTTTTACTATATTATATTATAAACCCTTCTTTCAAACAATATTTCACTATAGCCCCGTTTGGTTGGCGAGAAAGTAAAGTGAATTTAGAATCTGATTCTTCAAAAAATAAATCTATAGAAAGTAAAGATATTCACATGTTTAGATACTTATAAGAATTATAATAAGAAAATTAGGTGGATTCTTATTATAGTGTTTAGTATGCAACAGTATTTCATATAATGTAATTTAATTTTGACTTGTATTTCTAATTATATTTCTATAAACCGAATAAAAATTGAAATTGTTAAATAATGTTAATTTGTAATGCAAGTTATACTATTAAATGTTAATTTTTTCATTTCTAATATTCTAATCATATAAGACTGTTATATCATAAATACAATATTGAAAAATACTAAAAAACCTCAACCGAGTATAAAGATAAATTTTAAAATTCAAATCGAATATAAATTTTTTTTCTAACATTGAAAAAAATACAAATAATGCATTATTTCAACTAGACAGTCTCAAAATGAAAATAAAAAATGCCAAATATCTTCTGAACATAAAAAAAATAAAAATGAAAATACAAATAATGCATTATTTTAATTAAACAATCTCAAAATGAAAATAAAAAAAATGCCAAAATGCAAAATAGAAAATTGCGAAATATCTTCTAAACAATAAGAATAGTTGAAGAGGAGATAAGGTTTTATAAAAGAGTTGTCGTAGAGTTGAGAGAGAAGGAATGGTTGAATTAGTTAGCGTATTTTTAAGATTAAATTCCTGAGGAAAGTAATCTAAATACCAAGATGAGTGATGGGATTTAGAATCTAAGTAAAGTGCTACTACTTTTTTCAGATTAAGAAAGTTTTTACTTTCCTAACTACTCAAAAAAATGAACCAAACGTGATAATATAAATTTTAAGAAACAGATTACTTTCTCGAGTAAGAATCTATGCTAACCAAACAAGACGTATATTACATTATGAGCCCTTTCATCCTTCCCAAACAGCAATTTTCTAATATTACATCCATTTACATTTTATTCCATTATAAATTATTCCATTCTATTAAAAACTTTACGTCCAACTAAATATAGCATTACATTCCTTATCAAAGGTGAGTTGATTAGGAGAAATAAAGAACAACGATTAGGAGAAATAAAGTACTCTCCTTAGTCTTCTACAACAAAAACAACAACATAGTATACAATACAAACTAAACCAATTAGAACAACGGCATAGTAAGGACACAGTTGCTTATCAAAGGCGAATTGATTATAAAAGAGGTAAAAGACCCCTCTCATTTGCGCCTCTAGTGCTAGTGCTTCTAAATTAGAGCTAAGAGAACAAAGATAATCTAGAAGTTTCCCAGCTCACTTCCATTATTATATTGACAATATGATAACCCAACTTTTTAAGACAGTATTTGTTCACAAAATAAGTTACTTAAAGACATCATTTATATTTCATCTTTATAGAAACATTAAGCTGGACATTACGTGTCAAGATATATTTTTTTATTTAAGAGGATTATTTAATTCTCTATTGTTGGTATTTGATATTTTTCTTTTTCTTCCAGATCGATTTTGAATAAAAATTAGGAACAATTTAACTTCGAGTATTTTAGTCATTCCTACTCTCGTGTCAATGGGAAACATGCAAAGAAGTCTAGAACACCGAACCATACAAAAATTCCACAAATCCTTAAAGCAAACAAAAAAAATCCAATAACAAGAATGCTTTTCTTTTTTTACAATGTCGAAAACCAACAAGAAGAGTCAAAAGGATTTGGTAATATCACATGCATCATTTCTATATACTGTAATCTAACCTAGAAGTCAATGTAAGTCATAAGAAAGGTCATTTGATTGTGTAGTCCCGTTTTGGAACTAAATGAGGATTTGGTTTTGTGTAATCTATCAAACTAGAGTAGTAGGATTGAGATTTGTGTATAGCTTTGGCAGGTAGCTAAATAGCAATATCTCCGTGATATACACACACCTACTGTATATGCGATCATCCATTTACAAGGCAGATTGTTCATGTTCGTCTTTGGCAAGTTCCAAGTTTGACAGATTGTAACAGGTTTGTAGTATGTACACTTGCCATGTGAAACTTGTTTGTATTTCCTGCAATTGTCAGGTTTTGAAGCAATAAAAACATAGGATTATGTATTCGATTACTGACACATGAAAGAATAATTCAAAAGCCTCACTCGACTGAACTCTAAGCAATCTGAACTCCTGACCTAAGCGTCAGAGTGCTAACGTTAGAACAACCTCCGACCTTATTCTGCAAAAATACGAGACGAAAGTGTAAACGGTAGGTCTGTATGATATCAATTATATTCATTGATCAACTACTTCCTTGCAAGTTAATTAAAACTTCATGCAGTTTAAGATCCAAGCATTGGATTAAACTGTTCTCACATACCATTTCTTGACAAGACTGTCTTTCAAGCGAAGCAATTCACATCTACCTATCTACTGTTCAGGTGCTAACAACAAAATTCTATTCCCTTTCTGTTGTCACACAGAACTTGGGTTAGGGCATATATGTAAATAAGTGGCCTTTTGTAATTATAGTGATCTTGTGGTCCTGTAACTTGGTTGTGAGTTGTAACAAGCTTTTTGGCCATTTGGGTCTGCAAAAGCCTATTGGAAGGTCCCACCCCCAACTCAGATCTTTATTTCCTGCCTTGTACCCACCTTAGACCACACTTCACTTACTTGCCTCTTTTTTGTTTATATATATAAATGAGGGGGCATGTGTGTGAGTACAGAATATTGCAGATTATGTCCTAAACTCACCACTTTAAGAGCCTCATAAAAATTTCTCTCATTCTCAAACAGTTTGGCCTTTCTAGATCAGTCCCAGTTCCTGGAATGATGAGCAAGGTGTCCGTGAGCAAGATGGAGAAGCAGGGCACGTGCATTACTAACTCATGCACTAATCCCAGTTGAAGAAGACACACACAAACCAGCCTAAGAGTTATATGGTTCTCACCTAATTCTGTTTAACTAGGTTTTTTTAGCTCCAGTGAGTTAGTTCTTCATGTGCCCGCCTTCCCCATCATGAGCACTTCACCTATTAGCTCTACAGTTTCGAAATGGAAAGTGATTTTCTTTAACAACCTTCGAGGTATGTATTCAAGCTTGTCAGTTCTGAAAGTGTTTCATTTCATGGTGATTTAATAAGTAGAGGGGATTAAGATAATACATGTAGGTTAATCCATATATTAAGAGGGTCTCTTAAATGCTTTGCATGTTAGTTAAGTATCTATAACATGTTGGGAATCATTTACTTAAATGTCATAATCAAACAACTGTCGGTCTGCAGGAACGTCACTGTACCTTTCTTTATTATATCCGTCTTGCTTACTTGAGATGGAAGTTCAGAATGTAACTCTTACCTGTTTGTTAAGAGTGTCCTCCACATAACATTTAAAGATTTCTTTTTATCCATTTGAAAGTTTAATAACCTGTTCCAACTTCTATGTTTCCTGGAATTAGATGTAAGCGTAGGCAATATATATATATATATAGTCGATTGTTCGACACAGACAGGAGATGAGTTTGACTGGAATCCGATACCTGCAATACTATAGAGTTCCTGTTATTAATTATTTACATTGGAACGTCTCAACAGCTGAACACTATAGGTTGAAAAGAGAAAAGGGCAGGCTTTCTTTATGCTCAGCTTAATCCAAATATGAAATATGGATTAAAGATAATGAATATATATAGTCGATTGTTCGACACAGACAGGAGATGAGTTTGACTGGAATCTGATACCTGCAATACTATAGAGTTCCTGTTATTAATTATTTACGGTGGAACGTCTCACCAGCTGAACACTATTGGTTGAAAAGAGAAAAGGGCCGGCTTTCTTTATGCTCAGCTTAATCCTAATGTGAGTTATGGATTAAAGATAATGAAAATCTATGCTTTTAGTGAAGTGGGTAGTTGTCATCAGTCACTAGTGTCTGTCACGGTTGCTCTCATCTGTCACCATTTTTTAACGTCTCACAAGGGCAGTAAGAGTTACACCTCGTATTAAAAAGAGAAGATAAAAGTCTTTATAAATTTAAGACTATTAATTAGAGCATATAATTCTCTTAAATTCAGATTAGAGATGTCGTCAGAGCGATTTGAACTTCGGGTGTTACACCAATAATTCAAGAAAGGTCAGCCAATAAGTAGCAACCTAAAGCATGATATATTCCTAGAAAAGTGAATACATCACGAATAGGTGAATAGGAGCATTTGGTACCACCATCCAGGAGACACTACCAAGTAACCACCTTAGCATTGGATGAGACTGGAAAGCCTATCCGAAATGATCTCTTCTTGATTTTTGTCTTGGTAATTACCCCCACACAAAGCGCAGGTCTCTATCTAGATGTGATGTTTCTCATTTTTCAGCTTTATCTTATCCACACTTATGCAGTTTTCAAATCTCTTATTTGAATAATATGGCTTTCATGTAGAGAAGAATTTGATATGCAACGGTAAGTTCAGTAATCAATATTCCAAGGTGTTTCTTTTGACTTGTATATGGTTTATATCACGATCCAGTAAGGCTAGAATTGACATAGAAAAGCATTTCTTTGTTGGTTAAAAGTTCACTGTCGTTTGGAAAGAGAACTGTTGGATTCAGAGCTAGTTCTCAACAGAAACTGTACGTCATGCTTCTGACAAACAATATAGGTGACAATGATAAGGTAAATTCTTTCTTGCCTCAGTTTCCTGAACTCTAAATTAATTCACTCGATGGTAATATGTACCAGTCTTCATGGGATTGCCACTTCCTAAAAAGGGTAATATTCTTATCTGGTGGGCGAAACGCAGTCTTGCCACGACCTTTGGATATTGTTCTCAGCTGTCAATGGCTTTTGTTTTCTTTGATTCATTCCTGTAAAAACCCAGATAGAAAAAAAATCAGTTTCTTTTTTTGCTCATGAACTGTGCATTTCACAAACCAGAATAGTTCTGATAATATTATGGCAGTTCATTGTATGCTGTTGCACGATATGAGTTCTTACAGTGTTTAATGTTGGGAACTATTAGACATAATAAGTTCAATTTTTTCCCATTGTTCAGTCTCATAATTCAAAACAACAATCAATCAAAACAGACGTCGTTGTCTCAACAAACAATGTCTGCTTCAAGAAAGGCAATGCGAAATAGACATATAATGGCACCTAGGATGCTTCGTTTGACAGTGATATCACTGAAAAAGTAATCAGTGCGTAAACTTTACTACTTTTTGTCTTAAGAATTATTTGTGTGACCTTACTTTGAATTGAAAGCCTGCCAATAGCCAATGCACATAAAAATCTGTCATTAGGACCACAGATCTGGAGAGATTTTACATGTCCTGGGTTACTTCAAAAGATTGGATTTCAGATTGAGTCGAATCAACAAAAATCTGGGTGCATAATCATTTGAATACTTATCCAAAGTAATCAGAACTTGAAGAAAAGAAAAAAGGTTCTGCTAAATTTGCTCCTTTAATGATTTTATTCGTTTAACCGATCTTCTTGTCGAAAGTTGGCTGGCAACTCTGCCTGGTCCTAAGTGGAAGAACTGGCTATTGTATAAGAAGTTCTATATTTTCCTTTCCTAATAAGAGAACTCACCACAGATATTCCTCATATGCGTACCTGATCGTAATTTCTGAAGTAAATAATAGCCTATCAACCACATAATCACCGCAGCTGTCCTTTATATGCATACTGATTATATTTTCTAAAGTAGATAATAGCCCACCAACCACGTAATCTAAATCCCTCGGTATCATTTGAGCAACCCAACAATAAGTGGACTATTTGAATGACTAAAGATAGAATTAATCCTGCCCTTTACATTTCATTTCCGGAGATTACTCTCACATTACTTTGAATAACCTATCTTCCTCTGGATGATCCAGGGTCATTGTTGAAACCCTTTTGGATCTCAAACTATGGTATGAATAGAGCATACGTCCCAATGATTTCTCCTTTCAGGTTCAGTGAGAATACAACCCATATACAAGGTTACCTGAAGACAGACTAGCCTTATTTGCAGACAGGCTCATCTGACACCATACTATAATTTGGTTTCTGCCAAATCAACCAATGTATGATCAATAATATTAAGGTCTAATTCAGAGCTAAGGAGAAGTTCTTCCCAAGCCCGGACACCTGGAGAGGCATTCTTTTCAACCAGCTTATCAAGTAGCCCAAATGCTTCTGAAATCAAGCGCCTCCGGCACAGCCCACAAATTAATTCATCAAATGCTAAACTCTGAGCACATAAACCCTTATCCAGTGCGTCACCCATCAATGCACAACCTTCTTTAAACTCACCGTTACTAATCAAACCATCCATCATAATCTTATAGGTCTGAACATCAAATTCAATGCTCTTTGATCTGATGACCCTCACAAGTTCCTTTGCCCTACGGACCTCTCCAACGTTAAACAACCTATCCAGCAATGTATTATAAGTAACCAAATTAGGCCTGCAGCCCAACTCTTCCATAGAAGCAGCCATCTTTATTCCAGCTTCAATTTTATTTTGCTTACACAAGCCATTTATATAAACATTGTAGGTATTCACGTCAGGAACCAAACCAAATATAAGTAATTCATCGAATAGCTCACCTGCTTTCAAGTAATCACCAATAGCAATAACTCCATTTAAGACCATAGTATAGCAGACTATGTCAGGTTTGATTCCATCTGATTTCATCAGATCCAGAACGTCCAAAGCATCCATACCCATTCCTGATTTGACTAGAAACTTAATCACATTAGTATAGTCTCTCATTCCAGGAGAGAAACCTAAGTTCTTCAATTGTTCTAAAAACCCCAAAACCTGAACACTTGTTACACCCTTATGTCTACAAAATGATGACATCAACAAAGAACATATCTTGTCATCAACGCTAAAGCCATCACTTACCATGCAATTAAACATCTCAATAGCACCCTCAACCTTCTTAATTCTACAAAGTGAAGTAATCAATATATGCCAAGTCGACTCTTCCACTCGAATATTCATAACCCCAGTATTCAACAAAATTTCAGGAACCAAGTTGAGACCTTCACTACTTTCACAAAGAACTGAGAGCAATGCATTGAGAGAGTACACTGTAGGCACACACCTGAACTCGGGTATTCTATAAAACAAGTCGATGGCTTCTTGAAGCTTATCTGCATGGCCATAAATCTGAATCAAACTTCCAATAATGAACTCAGGAGTCTCAAAATTTTCAATTTGTTTAAGGTGGTCAAGAACTGAAGGAATGAGGTGAAGTTGGGAAGCTTTAGCCAAAGTTTTGATCACAAGGAGGTATGCTTGAGGTGTTGGTTCACAGTTATAGATGCTAAAGGAATGAATAAGCGAAGAAAGAAGATGGGGTTTGTTGTTAAAGCTTTGACCTTGATGTTGCACTGAAGTTGATGGTGGTGAAATTTCAGCTTCTTGTTTAAGCGCTTGCATGGCTTGTTGTTCACATAGCATTAGGTGCCATCTGGCTTTGTATGGTGAGTGAGGCCACCTTCTATGTTTCCTCAAGAAAAAGCCAACACCTTTGAAACTTAAGGACCTACCCATATACAAAATTCGCTGATAGCAACTGATTCCGCCAGTTAATGAAGTCGTAAAGTCGCTTTGCACGTCGATTTTTCTCTTAGAAGCATATGATCAAACACTTGGTCTGCAAATGCGAGTCCACTCTCCCAAAAAGCGTGAACGCTTACGTAAGTATGAATCGTTTGATGGGTCTCTAATTTGGTTCTCAATAGCTGTGTTCATGTGGTGCCTTTAAGGACTCTTCCGCAATGGAATATATGGGGCATTTCAAATATGAAGATGCACAAAGTGAGATATGTAAATATGGGATCGGACCCAAACCCAGCTACAAAATTTCAAGCCGAGTTCAGCCTTAAGGGGATATAAACCCGATCGACTCTTTGTATCTTAAATGATAAAGTAAATATTTTAAAAATTAGATCGAATAAAATAAAAATTTTAAGATCTCAAAAATTAAATTATTATTAGATTATTATAAAATTGATTAAAGATTAAATAAAATTAAAAAATTTTGAAATATGAATAAAAAAGATTATTCTTAATTTAAACTTTAATTAAAAATATTAAATAAAAATTAATTAATTTATTTTAGTTTGTAAATTCGAATAATTTATAAAATTAACCTATTAATTAATAAACTGTTCGATTTTTAATAACAATAATTATTAAAATAAATTGAACTAGAAAATAAAAATTAAACTAAAATTTTGACTGATTCAAGAGTTTCATAATTAAACCAGTCAAGCCGATTCGACCTTTTAATCGTTAGATAATATTGATAATATATCAATTTAGATCCATATTTTCTGATATTTGGTTATGAAGTTTAAATTTTCTCCTCAAATCTAATTTAACATGTTTACTCTAAATTGCGTACATTTAACTTGGATTAATTTTTTATAAATTTTAAATTACTAAATTTAATTTGAGTTTAATACTTAAATTTTAAAATTAAAAGAGATTAAAATTTGAAATTAACTTGATGTAATTTATCATTTAAATTATTAAATCTATCATTAAATCAAATTTCCTCAATTAATATTATATTTGAGTGAATTATTTAGACTAAGTAATTAATAAATTATTATGTACTCTTTTTTAATTTTATGTAAAAATAATAATTATATTTTTACTGCTCATAAATTTATTTATTAAAATATTTATGTAATAAATATTTTTATGTTTTCATAAAATTTTTCTACCATATAACGTGATAGCACTCCCTACAAAGGTTTGGTTTGGTAGAATAATGACATTTGTTAATCTGTTAAAATGATAAGTTATATATTTAAAATTATTATTTTGGTAACTATGATTTTAGTAGGTTGATTTATATGGAAAGTCACCGTTGCCCCAAATGAAGCCAAAATATTATATTTCATAAAAGTAATGGACTGGACTAATCCATGCGTAAGTTCCTCATTTTTTGCAACTTATTCACGTCGTACAGTCTCGGACGCGTAATCCATGCAAACCTGCCATTTCAGACAACTTACAATGCCGATTACCATGAACAGAAGAACGTGTCAATGTACTTAAACTCACAAGATCATCGGAACACAACCCTTTTCTCTTAATCTGTTGTTTGTTCCAGAACTTGAGATTGATTCCTCTTTTCTTTTTCTTTTTCGTCTGTGATCATGGCTGACCAACCAAGCAATAATCCTGTTCTTGCAATAACTATGGGCAAAGCAATGGAGTCCCCACTGGTGGTGATTGGGCCATAGTTCTCGACGGAGAACCCTGTAGAGCTCACAATTTCCTCCAAGATCGTGACTGTCGGCGAGAGTGATTTCTCAGTGAGTGATGTTAATGGTACACTCATTTTCTGGGCCAAGAGTAAGCTGGCAAGCATCCGCGATGTTCATTACCTGAAAGACGCACCCTCGTCACTCTGAAGCAGAAGGTTTGTTGTATATTGCGACGATTTTGATTGATAAGAAACAAAACTATGTTCTAAGAAAGTTGGATCTTCTTTTTACATCATCCCTCGTGATTAACCTCTGAGAAACTTAAATTGGGGCAAAGTCTGTATTAGAATCTTCACAAAATAATTGCTGCTGCAGTCTGATATCTCCTGTCCAGGAGATCATGGTATTGGGAACCCCTTGATGTGATTCCGAGTTCACAGGTCCCAAGTAGTATAGTATAATATCGTCTTACAGGGAGTAATTGTGTAAGTGCTAGGCTTGGATCACTCAATTAATTGGACTAAGCAATTGTATAAAAATGGGGAATTTAAATTTAAAAAAAATTAACTATCAAAATAAATAAATGAATAAATAAAACCGATACTTAAACAAAGATGCGAATATCTCTAGCGATTAATCCGAATGGAATATGGCAAGCTTCAAGGATAGTTTCACTTTTAGCGTTTTCTATGGACTTCACCTGGATCAATTTATTAGGCAAATTTTTGATTGATAGACGGTTGAGTCTAGAATTTCTTAGATCCTTTTTCAAGGTATCAAAGGAGTATTACACAATAATCCTAGTCTACTATCGTAGCCCAGCAATCAAGCATAACCCATTAAGATCTTTGCTCACTTGGTTTTCTCTCATAAATTCAGTCTATGTCTAAATCTGAAATTTATAAGTTCACTGTTTTGGAGTTCCGTTATTAATTTTCACCTATCGGTTCTTCAATTAACAACTGATGTTAAGTAAAGGTTGGCCAAACACAATACCAGCAAAATTTATCTCAAAACAAAGAAATCAAACTTATTAATCCACACTCATAAATCAACCGAAATTCAATCCACAAAAATTAGCTAAAAGCTTCAGCCCAACCTTTAAGCTTTGAGGAAACTACTTAGTCATGATAGGATGAAAACTACAAGCATTAAAGTCAACAACCAATATTAGGAGAAATCAAATAATAATCAGATAATGAATGAGTTTTTGAATTCCCCCTCTTCATGTTGTTTGCGTCTTCTTCTGCATGCGTTGTGTTGCCTCTCCAGGTGGTGGTGCGTCCCTGGTGCTTGTTCTCCTCAGCCGCGTGCTGTCTCTCCTCACTGTTGTGCGTCACTGCCTCTACTGCTTCTTGTCTTTGCTCCTCTCAACAATGCCTCCATTGTTGCCTCTGTGTGGTATGTGTGTTTCTTTTTTTTTTTAAATCACTGTAGCTCTCCCCAGCTCACGTTCTTCTGCTCCCACTCTTCTGCTCAAGTTGTTCTGCTCTCACTCTTCTGCTTACGTTGTTCTTGTTTGTTTGTTTTTTCTTGTGTCTGGTGGTGTGAATTTTATTTGGAGCTCTTGGTGTTCACGCACTCCTCCTTTGGTCTGTAACGTTGGAGAGTTTCTATTTTGCTCCAGTCCACACTACAAGAAAATTGAGAATTTGCGTCGGAATATTACCGACGACAAAAATTCCGTCGCATTTTACCGACGGAAAT
>JANZXR010000005.1:1304236-1330943 GCA_027575705.1 Erythroxylum echinodendron | reverse complement strand
TCCTTATTTTTAGTTCACGCACCTTTGAGCTCTTCTCTCTTTCTTCTTTGATTTTTCTGCTTCTTCAATTCACCCCCCTTACCTCCTTTTAGCTGTAGTGCTTTAATCCTTTTATTTTATTCCTCTCTTGTGTGGTCCGTCTCCAGCTGGTGGGGTTGCTGCGTTGTTTTTCCAGCTCTCCTTTCTTTCTTTTCAGCCATCCTCTTTTTGCTTTGACGTGGGTTTCTCTTCTGTGTGGGTCTTTGCTTGATGTCCCTAACTCTGCGTTATCTTTTCTGCTCCCTGTGTTTTCAATTAAAAGCTACTTTTTTTGTTTCTTTTTTTTTCTTTTCCCTGGTGCTCCTCGTGCTGTGGCTCTATTGTGGGCGTCCTTGGTGGGTCTCTCCCGGCTGTGCTTCGAGTGGTGTCTCCTGCGTGCTGTTCTCCTCCCCACGCTAACGATAGCGTTTTTTTTTTCAACTCCTTGCTGTTTTCTGCGGCAAAGTTTTGGTCTCTCCCTTGTGCCCCCCAGCAGTTGCCGTTTTCTCCTTGGTGGCTAGCGTTTTGGTGCAAAACGCAAGGTCTTCTCTCCACATGCTAAGTGCTGGTACCTTGTATTTAGTGAATTAATTGTTGATCCATGAACAGTGTCCTTTGCTTCTTTTCTTTTGTGTTTCCACTGCACTGTTGTATAGCTTCATTTTACTATTGGGTTGGACTTCTTTCATTTAATTCAACTAAAGTCAATTGTATTTCTGACAAATAAAACATGAACCACTATAAATGCAGATTCAAATAAACTAAACAATTTAGTCGAAAAAATATGTATAAAACCTAAAGACTATACGCAAGAATTAAAGAAAAATGCCACTCATTTCAATGAAAAAATAGATTCAACACCCCTGGGGATTGAAATGTTGATGAAACTTTCAGATGCACAAGGAACATACTGTCAGGACTCTGGCGTTAGACTAGGATAAATTTGGTGTTACAGTGTCTGAGAATGTGGACTACACCTTTATATAGTTGCACTTGTGATGGTTCTCAATGAGATCAAAGCGGACCGTGGGGCAGATGCATGGGATCTTCGGAGAGGATGACTAAAATGCCATTAATTGGTTAGAATCGAACCATATCGACCAATTCAGATTCCAAATAAAAAATATAATTTCAGGCATTTTTGTACAAAAAAACGATGAATTGATATTTTTTTGACTGATCGAATTATAATGAAATAATACATTTTATAAATTTATAATCAATAAAACTTCAAAAATATTAGAATTTTATTTGATTTATGTTATCAAAATTTTATCAAGATTAATGTTATATATTTTATTTATTAAGATCATGCGTTAAGTTAGATTTAAAATAAAATATATTTTCAATAATTTTATTATTCTTTTTATATTGATTAATATATAAATTTGATAAATAGTATTTTTATTTTTATAAGATAATGATTTTTGTAATTGATAAAATACTTTTAAAATGTTAAAGTTTTATTTAATTATATAAAAAATATCACGAACAATTTATCTAATTCAATATTGATATTTTAGTTTAAACTCCATTTAAAATTAATAAAAAATATTTAATTTAAGTTAAACTAATTTAAATTTTTAAACAATAAATTTTATTTGAATTTAAAGTGTCTGTATAAGATCTCTTGTTCTTTCAATTCAAGAGATCCCATTTCTCTGTTACGCAGTCATGACTTTGGGTAGAATAAGCTGCATTTTTTTAGTTTTTAAGTGAGAATGCATTCATCAGGTACACTTTTATCTTTCACTTATTTAATTTTTGTGATACTTCACTTACTAATCTTTCACTTCTACCAGTATAAGACAAGTCCATTATATTTTTTTTATAACTTGATATATCGACCTTTTTTTATTATATTTATTTATTTAATTATTTTAATTTTATTTATATGCTTTTTTTAGCTCATCAATTTTACATATCTACTCTTTTAACTTATATTATTTTTTTTATTATCATACTTATATATAAATTTATTAAAAATAACCTCTCTATAAAATAGAGATAAAATTATTTCCTATCACATTTTTCAAATCTCGATTTATTGTAAAATTTCAGAATGAATGCGACAATGATAATGATTCGACGAGCCCAATCCATTACGAGAGCCACGTAGGAGCAAACAAACTCTGTCAGAGGCATTTTCAGAGACAAAAGTACTTTACTTAGCTAATAATTCAGGTAGAACGTCAACGCCATGAGGCAAGTGGTGGTCTACGTCATGGGTGGAGTAGACAGTACTAACGGGCAATAACTAAGCAAAAAGCAACTCCAACTTGCATAGCATTGAGAATCTACGCATCCCCCAGCTTGCATGACCACATTTCCCTTTCTACCTCCAAATTCCATTTGGCTTCATACATACCTTAAGCCATGTGGATAGCCACTCTTCAATGATTTTATAAAGCAGGGTAGGAGAAAAAAGATACGTGCAATGGTCCAAATCATACACGAATAAATCCAAACAATTTTTTTAAACGTAGGAATTTATAATCGTTATTTTAAATTTACACAATAACTTACAAATCATGTTAATCAAGTAGCTCATATTAAACAAGCCTTGTACGACAAGTTCGATTAAAAAAGCTTAAATAAGAATATTCGAACACATAACCTTTTGATTTTATGCCCCCTACTCCACCCACTTGATCACTACCATGCCTACTCAAAAATTATCATGTGTGTATAAAAATTTATTTCACATGAATTTAAATAATTACAATGACCAATTTCTTTGTTATTATAAAAAGGTTGCCTAATTCGTTTTTCGTTTTCATATATTAAATAATAATTAATTATTTAAAGAATAATAATTTACAATTAAATTACAATTTCAATTGAATTGATATTAGTGGGTTTATGTGACAATTAATATTTAAAAATAAAGGGTTGGATAGGATTTAAAACTGTCAAGACAACTTGGAAAGTTTTGGCGAGCAATGCATTTTGAGGATACCTACATGGTCAAAAAGCCATTGCCGGCCTACATTGACAGTGAGGTCCCTCACCTTTGCCTTTATGTATATATATATATATACAAGTTATGTATCCCTAATTTTGTCGGATTAATTCTAAATTTTTAAGACTCTACTTTAAGAATTCTAGAGAATGTAAATCTGAAACTATAAGATTCCTCAGGTTTTACGTAGCCTATGCACTTCTGCGCACAAAGAATCGTCATATATTGATTGGTTAATTACTGATTGATCAATGACTCTGCTTACTATCAGGTCCCATCAGTCCTAGATTTTCAGTAGTTCCAATTCTCACACTGCTATTAAAAATGAGACGTCCGCAATTAATCTGACCAAAAAATATACTTAAGAGGTTAGAAAATTATCAACAAGGAAAATTTCTCTTCTCTCTTCTTTTATGATGACTTGAATTCAAGATCTCTTATAAAAAAGAGCCTCGAGTGAAAAATTGAAATCAATTATGCTCTGCTTGTCATTTTGTTTTCTTACTCAAAATCGCGCTTGACTATTTTAAGTTGTCATCGTCGCTCCCTTAAGAGCATTATTTTACATTTAATAACAATTCATACATTCATGTTATTACTTTTTATCATTAGGCATTTAATTACTCTTATTTAAATTTACAAATATGAGCAAATAATCGGTGACGATGTATCCACGTGTAAGGGTGTGGATTGCACGGGAAGAGAGCCGCGTGGGAAGACGGAGAAGCGGGAGAAAGGTTTTAAAAAGTGGGAGAGAGAAAAACGGAATTTCCGAAGAATATTATTAAATATATAAATACGAACTAAATTACAAAAAATGTGGAATTTCTCGTCTGTCTTTCTCAGAGTATCTCTAATGGCTGGAAATTTTTACGAGATAGAGAGAAAAAGAGAAAGCTAGAGAGAGAGAGAGAGAGAGCGAGGAGGATTCTTTTAGAAAGAAAAGATAACCGTCATCTTTTTTGAGAAACAAACACTCGGAGAGAGGAGTGAAAGAGAAAAGCCATGGCCATGGGTTCTTCTTCGTCGTCGGCGAATGTGGCGGTGGAGAAGGCGACGAGCGATCTTCTCCTGAGTCCTGATTGGACCATGAACATCGATATCTGCGATTCTGTTAATTCTACGCACTGGTACTTGTTTCTTCATTTTGGTCTTGTTCTTTTAAGCTGTTGTTTGTTTTCCCGCTTTATTTCGTTTTCGAAGTCGACGCTTTATAACTTTCTCTTCTTATTCTCTTGTTGTCTTTGTCTTTGTTTGTTTGACTTTCTCCAGAGAATTTTGCGCTATACTTATGTTTTGTAGGAGTTACAGGAAATTCTGTGTGGAGTTCTAATTGAATTTTCTTTTACGTAGCCTTATGTTTGATAAGATGATAATCTGTAGATTATGAAAATTAAGGAACGATCAAATCTCATACTGGTGTATTCAATCTAGATGGAAATTTTCTCACGTTTAGGTTATTATCCTTTTTGTGAACCGATGTTTGACTTTGTTTTACGGAACAGCATATTCGTTGAATGTAGAGCGTAATATTTTGGTCCTGGTGATCAGAATTCAGACCACTTATTTAGTTGCTTTATTTTTCATTTGTGATTTTTTAATTGTTATGGATCACATGTGTTTTCGAAGCATATTCTATGAGTGTAAATTTTATGTACATTGATAAGCATGTTTTGAATTGCTCAGGGTGGCAAAAGACGTAGTGAAAGCTGTGAAGAAAAGGTTACAGCACAAGAACCCAAGAGTGCAGCTACTGGCTTTGACCGTAATTTGATTACAGTTTCATTTTATGATTGTTTTCGTGTTATTGGCTTGTGCTTTTTTTTTTTGTGTAGCGATTACCAAGTTAATAGTAGTGGAGCTATTGTCTATCATGCCTATGCTATTGATTGATTGCGTATGAAATCTGCTTTGCAGCTTTTGGAAACAATGGTAAAAAAACTGTGGTGATTTTGTTCATTTTCAAATTGCTGAAAAGAATCTATTGGGAGAAATGGTCAAAATTGCCAAGAAGAAGGTAAAACTTTGAAATTCTTTAGTCATAATTCCCCACAATATGCATGTTACTAATTCTGTGTTTGTATAACTTCTTCATTCATATTTAGAAAGGAAGATAAGAAAAATATTTACCTTTGGAAGTACAAGGTAAGGTCCATATGGGTAAAAGCACAATTGCTGCAAACTTCACGGAATGTGCATATGAAGTGACAGTTCATGTCAAATTGCCCATCATTTTTTAGTTTGAAGGTCTCCATTCATATGGGATGTTTTAGACGCAAATGTGAATATTAGACAAGAACGTAGACTACTGGAAAATTATGTATTTATTAGAGAATTTTGAGCACTAAAATCTGTGTTTATTAGAAGAAAACATTCATATATATATATATAGAAGAAATCCTACCTCCATAAGGAATATACAGAAGGAGACCTATCTAAATGAGGAAGAACTAAAAATTAGTTCCCTTTAACTTAGATTTGACTACATAAATAGGAAAGTACATGAAATAAATTAATTACATTAACAAATTAGTTAACTAAATCATAAATCAGTAGCTGACTCTAAATCTTCTGAGATATCCCCTCATATTGATGTTGGTGAGTCTACAAGTATCAATTTACCAATAAAAAATTATGGCATTGTCGTGATATGGATTTAGTGAAACTATCTTCAAGCTGTAGAGTAGTGTAGATATGAGGCAAGGTAATGACTTGACAGTCATAGGCCTCTTGGATGAAATGGCAGTCAACCTCTATGTGCTTTGTACGCTTATGGTAGACAGAGTTGGCAGCAATTTGGATAGCACTAATGTTGTCAACATGTCATGGAATTGGTTGAAGTTGCAAAAAACCAAGCTCTGTGAGGAGACAACATAACCAAATGATTTTAGAATAGGCTTCAAACATGGCACGATATTCTGCCTCAGTGGATGATTTGGATGCATAATTTTGTTTCTTGCATTTACAAGAGATAAGAGCATCATCAAGATACATACAACATCCAGTAGTAGATGCCCTTGTGTCCAGGAAACTAACCCAATCAATATCGCTAAAGGCTTGTAGTTGAAGTGAAGAGCCAGCAGGGAAAAATAGGCTAAAATTAGGTGTGCCAAGAGTGTATCAGATGATGCGTCGAATTGCAGATAAGTGGAGATGCCATTGTGAACAATATAAGAGATGTCTGGTCGAGTAATGGTTAGTATCAACCAACTTATGATATAAAGTATGATCTTTAAAAATCTTGCCTTTATTACATTGGTATTTCACATTAACTTCCATTGGAGTTTCAGTAGAAGTATTATTTGTGAGTCTCACTAACTTCACTAAATCCTGAATGTATTTTTGTTGATTCAAGAAAATACCCTGAGGGCTATGATGAACTTCTAACCCTAAGAAGTAGATGATCTGGCCAAGGTCTTTCATGTGGAAACTAGAGTGCAACAATTTTTGAAGTTTAGAGATGGCCTCTAGACCAGAACCAGTGATATCGATGTTATCCACATAAAAAGAAGAAGAATTATTCCCTTGGATGTTATTGCAGTAAAAGAAAAATCAAGGAGTGTGGATCAAAACTTTTCAAAGCTTACACATGATGCCTATTTCAAGTCATATAAAGAGAGTTTTAGTTTGCAAACATCATTAGGAGAGGAAGGGGGAAAACCATATGGAAGTTTTATGTAAACTTCTTCTTTGAGATCGCCATATAGGAATGTGTTCTTGACATCCATTTGAAGTAAAGTCTACGATTGAGATGCAGCAAGTGCTAAAATGTTTGCACGGTGGTCCATCTTGGCTACCAGTACGAAGGTCTCTTCATAATCTAGGCCAAACTCTTGGTTATTCCTAAGAACCACCGACTGAGCCTTGTAACGATCTATGGATCCATTAGAAAGAAGTTTCATAGAAAGCAAAAATTTACTGCGAACAGGTTTGATAGATGGAGGTTGTGGTACAAAATTCCAATTGTTTTTCTTCAAGTGCAAGAAGTGCTATTTCAATAGCTTTCCATCATCATTAATGCTCCATTGCCTTTATAAGATGAGGAAATAGGAATATAAGACAAAATGGCTCTTGAGGATATAGGATTTTGAAAACCATACTTATATGAGGGTTTACTAACTCGAGGCAGGTGCAGTTCATGTAACAAGATCAGCAACAAGATTGATCTTGAGGAGGCTCTGGAGGTGAGAAATTCTGTTTTATTATGGCTTTGGAACTTCTATGATGCACCAATTTAGATGTTTTTTGATTTGCAGCCGAGCCAGTAAATATAGGCAGTACAGAAATGAAGGAAAAAGAGGATCTTGATGAATTGGAAAGAAAATGCTAACACGACGTAGATTGGGATCATAAGAAAGAAATCCTTTTTGATGTACAGAATAACCTAGAAAAGCACATTTAACTGACTGAGCTATGAGTTTTGTGCGTTCGTGTGTAGGAAGATGAACATAAAATACACAGCCAAAGGTACGAAGGTGAGATAATTGGGATGACCAAATAACTGAGTGAAAGGAGAGACATGATTCAATTGGGGAGGATGGATAATTCATGTTCAAGCAAGAATCTACGAGTAGTGTTTTGCTGACTATAGATTTTCTTTAGGTAATTCCACATCTCAGCTGCAGTATTGGAGGATCAGAGATTCAAAATGATGTTGAGTTTGACAGATCCTAGAATCTATGCTATGATTTGAGCATTCCTAGAATCTATGCTATGATTTGAGCATTCTTGACCTTCCACTTGGCATATTCATCGGTGTCTTTATCGGAAGCAGGTTTGTTGCCATTATTATGACCTCATAGATCTTTGACTTTGACAAATATCTTGAAGTGGAATGCCCAGGCTGTGTAGTTTTTGCCATTAAAATGAACCAAGAAAGAATCGTACTTGTCTGTAGACATGAGGCTGCAAGAACTTGATCAAAATAACTAGGAACAAGAGACTAACTAGGGCTGTGTAGAGCAAAAGAACAAGAGACACATGGAAACTTAGAGATTTTTGAGCGCCAAAACCTATGTTTATTAGAATAAAATATTATATATACAGAAGAAATACTACCTCGATAAGGAATATACAGGAGGAGACCTATCTAAATAAGGAAGAACTAAAAATCAGATCCTTTAACATAGAGTTGGCTACCTAAATAAGAAAGTACATAAAATACATTAATTACATTAACAAATCAGCTAATTAAATCATAAATCCGTAGCTAAATCTAAATCTTTGACATTTATGACCATACAGAGTCCTATGCTTTCTCTTTGCATTTTGTCATTTGGAAATGCATTTTCTTGCTTGTCTTCAACAAATGTAGCAGATTCTCTTGGCCATGCTGTTTTATGCTGTTTCTCATGCCAATACTTGATCTCCTATGCATTACATCATATATTGATTTTGGCTCTATTTCTGCAGACAGATATGGATGTGAGAGATAAGATCCTAGTTTTGCTGGATTCCTGGCAAGAGGCATTTGGTGGGCCTAGATGCAAATATCCTCAGTACTATTCGGCTTATGAGGAACTAAGGGTGAACTTTTTAACTAAATCATTTGATTGTTTGCTATGTTGCTTCTGTCCTTTCAATTATCTATGATGTGGTTTTTTAGTGTGAAGTTCTTATATGTCTATCTAGGTCATTGAGTTATTGTACAAGTAATGTTGATGGTCAGCTTATAGGTCCATCAAGAGTATGGCTTGGTATTATTGCCAGCAATAATTTGCTTGTGATAATTCCGTGAAAGTTATATGGGTGATAATCTACTTGATTTGATATATCTGGGAAAGTAGTTTATTGATCTCCTTGTAAGAGTGATTATTCTGATATGTGGAACATATTTGGTGATGATGTGCTACTGCAGCCTCAGAAATTCCATTGATGACATGTCTGTTTTCTGATTATAAATAGCTGATGCCCATGATGGCATATGGCATAAATTGCTAAATAACTAATTCATCAGTTGGATTGGGAAATGTGCAGCAATCAGGAGTACAATTCCCAAAGCGTTCCGGAGATACGACACCAATATTTACACCACCTGCAAACCTTCCAGCAACTCACCCTCCTCAAGCTAGATATGGAATGCCTAGCAATGCCTCTAGGAGACTAGATGAAACAATGGCAGCAGATATTGGGAGATTAAGGTGAGGATTAACAAAGCTATTTGCATTTTAGAATCATTTCATACTGTTTTCCTTTAAAAACTACTTGATCTGTTACAATCTCCTTATCATTATTTTTTATCTTATTAGTTCATCAGGCTTGGATTCCATACAGAATGTTATGGAACTTTTGAGTGATATGCTGCAAGCTGTTAGTCCTGATGATCGAGAGGTACAAATTGTCAAGGCTTTTGTTTTCCCCTGGATGATAGAAGTATAACAATTAATCTTATCATGTGTGGTGCTCATTTTTTCAGGCTGTAAAAGATGAAATTATCATTGACCTTGTCAACCAATGTCGGTCAAACCAGAAAATGTTGATGCAAATGTTGACAACAACTGGGTTAGTTCTGTGATAACTACTGAAGAGTTTGTTTCTTTCGCATGGCCATGTAGAAGGATACTTGCTTGTGGCCTACTGCACATGCCCTGCACTAGCATAAACTGGTATTTGCATGTATTGAATTAACTTGCTTTCGTTTCAGTGATGAAGAACTTCTTGATCAGGGGCTTGAGTTGAATGACAGTATGCAAATCTTACTTGCCAAATATGATGCTATAGCTTCTGGCTCCTCAATGACAGCTCAAGTTCGAAGCATAAGCCCTAAACCAATCGATGCTCTTTCAGATGGCAAACCATCAGAAGAAACAAAGATCTCCAGCCCAACACCTGGCAACAATGTCATTGTGCCAGTCGCTAATGTGACAAGGGGCCATATCGATGGAGAGGAAGAAGAGGAGGATGATTTTGCAATGCTAGCTCGAAGGTAGGATATGATAACTTGTATCATATTTGTTCTCTAGGTGATGGTAAGTATTTGATATACAAAGTGATTTGTGGGGTATTTTTTTTCATCATTGTGAGATGCGCAAAGAAATGAAATTTAAGGTATTGAGTTTGGATCTGAACATTCTAGTCAAGCGGTTTAGAGAGATTGCGCCATTGCCACATATAGAACATATTGTAACTTTTCCCTTTGTTGTCTGTTTTGTAACCTACCTGTCCACTTGATTAATTGTGGGCACTTGCAACTTTTTGGACAGTTCGATTAGGGTTTATGGATTGAGTTGAATAATCAATGCTCTTCGTATGTGAATGCAGGCATTCCAGAACTCTATCTAGTCCTGCACCAAGCACAGATGGGTCCTGCGGAGCTCTGGTGCCAGTAGAATCTAGCAAAATGATGCCATCTGCATTGAGCTCCTCAAACATTGTGCGATCCGATGCATTGGCTCTTCCGGATCCACCAGCATCTATTAATTCGACAAAAGAACAGGACATGATTGAGTTCCTTGGCCTCACTTTAGCTAACACATCCACCTCACCCAATTCCATCCCCCCCTGCAACTCCTCCGGCATCCAATGACAACATGCAACAAACACGGATTTCCTCTGCTACCCAAGGATATCCTCACATTTCTCAAGGATGCAATGGGAACCAAGGGTAGGTGTCGTACAGCAGTTATGTTATTCCACGGGCACAGTCTCAACCCACAAACCAATTACAGCCATCGTCACAACGTCAGCAACAATTCCAAGCTCAGCCTCAGCCTCAGCCCCAGGCTTCATCACAATTACAGCCTCAACCCCTACATCAATACCATACCCATCATCCTCAAACACAATTACAATCTGAATCCCAACAAAAGTTCCACGCTCATCATCAAACACAATTACAACCTCAGTCCCAACAGCAATTTCGTATTCAACATCAAACCCAATTGCAGCCTCAACCCCAGTAGCAATTGCTAACCCAGCCACAATATCTCCAAGCTCATCATCAAAAACAATTACAGCCTCAGTCCCAACAGCAATTCAATGCTCATCTTCAAACCCAACAGCAATTTCATATTCAACATCAAACCCAATTGCAGCCTCAACCCCAGCAGCAATTCCTAACCCAGCAGCAATATCCTCAACGTCAGCAACAATTACAAGCTCAGTTTCAGCCACATTTGCAGCCACAATATCCTCAATTTTCTTCTGGCTACCCTTCTCCACCTTAGGCGTCTACGACTGATTATGCTAATGGCCAGTATAATAGTTCTACTGTTAATAATAAGAATTCAACCTCTCAAGCGAGTACAACTACTTATAACTCCTTCCCAAAAGTGAGCAACGGTAATGTTGATCCTTCAATAAGCTCTGTACCTCGGCACCCTGCAAGCCCTGCAGGACAGAAGACCTTTACTCCGTCATATAGATTGTTTGAAGATCTAAATGTTCTTGGCAGAGCAGATGGAAGGTATAAGACGACTAATGGTACATCATAAGGTCTGTCTGGCCCAAGTATGAGGGATGGGAGAAATTGATTACTAGTTCTGGACATGTATTTTCTGATGTTATGATATTATTACTGCTCTCTTCTGTCTGTTTTCCATGTATCTGCAAGAGCTTCCATTAGTGGCAGGGCAGGGGAAATATAGCTTTTGGATGTTCCCCGATTCATTAGTTAAGTCATTTCAATTCCATTGTAGTTAATTTGGTTAGTATTTTGTGTTTGGTGGCTTTCAGGCTTCTTACGAATGTTGTCTTAAAATGGCTTGCTAATATCTTACTTAGCGGTTGCTAATGATTGGAGAATTGTATTGAGCTGAGATTGCAACCTTTTTTGCTACGTTGATTGTCACCTGCACAATTTGAAACTTAGGTAACATACAAGAGTTTGATTGGATTGATTCAGTTTCAGTTCAGACAAAAATTAGCTATAGGCTACAGGGGCCCAGTTGTGTTTTGTTCTTTGGGCTTTTTATAGTATGGCCCAATTGTGGTTCAGTCGATCTTTTTGAGTTTCAAGTTGGGTTTTGTTATGGGCTATATAGCCTATAAGGATTAGTGTGGCCCAATATTTAATTGGGCTTCAATTTGGGTAGCCAGTTATGATTGATTTTGGGCTTTTTATTATGACCCAATTGTGACCTTAATGATTTCAAGGTGGGTTGTATTATGGGCTATAGGAGCCCGGTTACATTTTGATCTTTGGGCTTTTTCTTGTATCCATTTATGCTTCATCTTTGGACCTTTCTGGTTTTCATGTCCTTCTTTGGGCTTTTTAGAATGGGCCAATTGTGCTGTGCTCTCCTCTTTGGGCTTCAAATTGTGTTTTGTTATGGATGTTTAAGGTCCAGTTGGGTTTTCAACTTTAGGCTTTTGTAGTCCTGGCCAATCTTGATTTGGCCTTGGACCGTTGATTGGATTTCAAGTTGGACTTTGTTATGTAGCCATTGGGGCTCAGTTGCTTCCTGATCTTTGAGCTTTTTCTAGAATGCCCAATTATGCTTCGGACTTTGTAAATTGAGGACCCGACTTATCATGAGATATTTGAGTAATGCCAACTCTAAGTTTAGGCTCTGGAATTTTCTTGAGCCTGACCAATAATGAGACAATGAGTCAGCCAACCCCTGCCAACCAGGCTCATGAGACAATGAGTCAGCCATCCCCTGCCAACCATACTTTCAAATTGAGAGAAGCTATTGGACAAGGAATTCGCTATTGATTTGCTCTTTCATTCTCCACAATTTTTTTTTCTTAATTACATGTTACATAGAAGATAATGAAAGGACCTACAACCAATAACATTTATCTTTTTTTAAATACAGAGGACCAAAGGATATGAACAAGTTGAAATATGTCCCCCGCGTTCCCAAGGGGGCCATGCCAACTCTCTAAAACCCCTATTCTCAGCACATCTATCTGCAATGCTTTTAATTAGGACAACGGACAACCGTGCTGCTTTTACACAAAATGAACCAAAAGGGACGGATGGAAGAACACACCAGTGAAAAGACGGAAAAGAAAAAGAAAAGATGCCAAAAGAGGAATGATATTTACACACATTTACCATGGTAAGAATTATTTGCCAAAGCCTCCACCAGTGAATACCACAGGGATTGTTCCCCTACTACCTTGTGTGAACATCTCTCTACATTGGAGGCTAATGAATCTGTATTTCAGCGTGCCATGTTTCGATAAGAGAGCAACTGAGCACAGCAGAATGCGGAATGTACCATTTTCTGTTGGCTAAGATCACGCACTCCCATGACAATCAATCAAACAACAGTCCTCATGCATCCGATGCTGCCTGGCTAACCGTGATGTGAACTCAAAGTTAAAAGAGTGGTTTATCTTGCCTGATAATTTTCATCTCCATAGATTGAGACCCAAGCATCTGCAGCGCCAGCACCAAGAAGCACTTGGTAGGGATGAAATGCGAGGCAGCTTACAGAACCAATCTTCTGGGCCATTAAGGTTGGGTAGTACCGAATGGCACCTAGCGGTTCGCCTTTCAGGCTGAATACTTTGATTATTTTATTTGCTGAGCCACTAGCAATCACTGGGGCATGCCTATGAACAGCTAAAGCCGTAAGCGAGCCCCTAAAAGAACGGATCGTGAGATATGCATCTTTACTGTTTCTGATATCCAAAAACTCAATGTCACCAGCCTGAGATGCACTAGCAATCTGAAAGGGGACATAAGAGAAGAGAAGAATCGAGGACACAAAAATTACATATTGCACGCAATATATATATTAAATGAGCAACTCAAACAAGGATTTAGAGATTCCAGATTACCTTTCCAGGATCAAGTCCAGGTAGAAAACCAATCCCCACAACTCTTTCTAATTTCTGCTTGTGAGGCCGTGTAGAGCAAACAAGCCTATAAAATGCAATTTAAATAACAGTTAGACAGATAAAAATGAGAAAAAATGAAGGATGTTGCATTGCCCAGGCTCCGCAGATCCAGGTTCTAAGAAGCAAGTTGCAACTAATCATTAAAAGAGAAAAAATAACTGCAATTTTAGAGAGAAAAGTGACATCTGCTCCATGCTAGAGGAACCACATCTGTATATTACTAGCATGGGGGAACCACATCTGTATATTACTTACATATCAGGTGTCCTCACATCATAGAGTTTGACGGTGCCATCTACAAAACCAGCAGCAAGTTGGCCTCCATGAACTTGAGAAGCAGACTAGACAAAGATTAAAAAGAGCTGATCAACATCAAATGCCGTCAACAGACACTAGACAGCACATCATCAATTAATGCAATGGGAAAAAGAATCTTGTACAGTAGACTTTTGAAGTAGCAGAGAACTCCTGAACTACACAAGAACCTTAAATATAATTTTGCCCATGTTAAATGTACTTTCTGAGCAATTTTCGGCATTGGATAGCACTTGCTGTCATTAGGAAGAATTGCTTAGGATCTCACTTATTGTAATTGCAATAAGGTCTTGATAGTGCAACACTGTCCTATGTTCAGCTATTAGATGTTAAAAGTGAAGTAAAGATGCAAGAACATTAAACCAAGAGACAAAAAGTGAGCGTAAGCTATTTTTTCAAGCTGCATTTGGTAATTTTGTCATTTAGCAACAGTTTCACTAGCAGCACATAAAGTGAACTAAATATGCAAGAGCAGTATACCAGAAAACAAAAAGTGAGCATAAGCTATTTTTCCAAATCGTATTTGGTAATCTTGTCATTTAGCAACAGTTTCACTACCAGCACATATTTGCCAAATATCCCCTCAATTTTAAGTATTTTTCAAATAAAAGAAAAACAATAAGATGGAACTTCATACAAAGTTATATTCGACAAAGTACAGCTATTTGAATTGGGAAAGAAATATAGATGAACTAGTACCACAGAAGATGCCATGAAAAATATAGAAGAATCACAACTCAGAAGGATAACTAGGAACTAAAAGTTCTAACCTGAATATAAACGACATGGCTAATCACACTAACATACAAGTCAAACAAAATAACACAAAGAAGAAGCCAACAAAAACTCACCAGTGCTGAAACGCTGCAGTCTGATGATGAGGGTATAGAGTTCACCACTTGTTCTTTATCCAGGTCCCAGCACATTATGGATGATATCTCACCAGATGCAAACTGCCAAAGAAGTTATGCAGAACAACATTCTTGAACATCAGTTACAAGCATAGCAACTTATTACATTCTAGATTTACAATGATATGTACCAGATAACCAGACTGCTGTTGCCAATCTACAACAGAATTCAAACTCCGAACGCCAGGTTTATGTCCTTGAATTGAAGAGAATGCAGTAACAAGCTTCTGTTTTCCCATGTTAGTGTAATCTTTCCAAATCCGAATCTTTCCATCACCTACATAACAGAGCATGGAAATATATTCTGTTGAACCATCTTATAAACAATTTCTACTTTCATGAGACAAAGAAACAAAGGTAGTAGTTATTACATGAAGCAACAAGAAGCAGACTGTCATCAAGCTCATTTAAAAGGCAGAGATTAGAGATTCCTTTCTGAGGGTAATCATGATTGTCAAACCCATTGAGAAGTTTACCTTCATCATAATTCCATACCCTATGAAGAAAAATGCACCAAATAGAGTCAGAAGCAGATCATTGAAGCACAGAAACAACCACAAGAATAATCAGAGGTTCAAGGACTGCATAATTGAACTCACACATATCGATGAAATGCATAGACATACATAAATCGATGTTTCAAAAGTAGTATTTGTTCAAAACTTTGAATTTTGACTCGAACAATATCTAAAAATTATCTATAGCACTTTAGATATCATATTTCACTCATACTTTTTAATATATTTTCAATAAATAATATCACAATTATAAATCACTACACGAGTCAACTTAAGAACATTGTTAAATCTACCATGCATCGAGCGCATGACATAAGCAAGAAGAAATACCACAAATATATTCCATCTAATATACTACGAAGCATCTAGTAAAGATCACTCATGCAAGCATCCGTCATGCATAAGCATATTTCATTTTCACAACTTTATTTTCTCATCTAATTAGTCCTTAAAAGGTTTTCCTATTTGTTTTACATCTTTTCAACAAGAAACTTCTTGTGTTTTAGTAGTCATTGTTGACTTGTCTTTCCTGTTACTGATAAGATTTTTTGTAAGACATACAAAGAAGAGTTTGCTGAAGACAGTAGCCTTTCTTTTCAGGTTTTTATTAAAGGAGGTTTCTGTTATAAATCACATTTGTTCAAGCCACAACATACCCCATTCTAGTCCTTTTCTGTTCAAAACTAGCTGCGCCAACTCTCTCCCTACAACAATCCTATACCTAAGCTTTTAAATATTTAATTCATAATTCATAACTCCACAAATTTTAATTCAAACAAATACCGTGTAGACATGGAGAGAATGGTGATAAGATACTAAAAGCTGTAAATAGATTATACTTAGATATATATAGACTGTAAATAGATAAGATAAGATAAGATAAGTTTGAAATCCCTTAAATTAAGGGATTACATTCAGTGGCGAAGCTCGGCTAACTTTTAAGGAGGGGCGAATCAAAACAAATTTTTTTTATATATTTAATAGTATATATATACTAGTGTGTATATATATACTAATACTCTAAAAAAAAAATCATCAAGGGTGGCGGTAGCCCCCCTTGTCCCCCTGGGCTACCGCCACTGATTACATTAGACCCCCGAGCTATCAAATGTGTCTTCCTCGGTTACTCACCTACTCAAAAGGGATACAAGTGTTACAATCCGTCATCTAGGAAATTTTATATCTCTACAGATGTCATCTTCACAAAGAATACACCTTTTTTTCTCCATGTCCTCCCTTCAGGGGAAGATTTCAATGATGGAAGATAGCACTTATGACTCCTTCGAACCACTTAAAAACCTTATGAGTCCTTCGAACCACTTAAAACCCTTGAGCTTCCTCCTTCTCTAACTCGTAGTGTTGAAACAATCGAGCCCTCTAAACCAATTACATCTGAGTTCTCCAATTCTAATACTGAACCTGTGTCATCACATGTTCCAACCAGCATTACTCACGTGTATTCAAGGAGGAAGGCCGTTCCAGAACTGACATAGGTCCAAGAATCCAACTCAAACCCTGGAAAAGAAATCATGGTAAGGTCTGACTCACCTTTACACACACAATTTTTTGAACCTATTGTTGTTAGGAAAGGAACTAGAGAATGCACTAAACGACCACTTTATCCTCTATCTCACTATGTTTCTCTTAAGCACCTGTTACCAACCTACCAAAACTTCATTGCGAGTTTAAATACCATTATTGTCCCTAACACCGTTTCTGAGGCATTGTCAAAAAGGGAATTGAGGGTTGCTATGATTGAGGAGATGAATGCATTGGAAAAGAATAGAACATGGGAGATTGTTGAAAAACCTAAAGGGAAAAACATTGTTGACTGTAAGTGGATTTTCACACCCAAATATAAGGCTGACGAATCTCTTGAGAGATATAAAGCTAAATTGGTGGCCAAAAGGTACACTCAAACCTATGGTATTGATTATCAAGAGTCTTTTGCCCCAGTTGCAAAGATGAACACTGTCAAAATTCTTTTATCATTGGCTGCCCACTTTAATTGGCAGCTCCTACAATATGATGTTAAGAATGCATTTCTCTATGGAGACTTAGATGAAGAAATCTGTATGAACATCCCACCAAGATTTGAGGGAGACACGGGTAACAAAGTTTGCAAGCTGAGGAAGGTCCTTTATGGATTAAAACAATCTCCTAGAGCTTGGCTTGGGAGATTTACAAAAGTCATGAGGGAGTATAAACAAAGCCAAGGTGATCACACTCTTTTCATTAAACGTTCGGCTGCAGGGGGAGTTACTGCACTTCTAGCCTATGTGGATGACATCATAATACTAGAAATGATGAGAAAGAGAAGCATGAATTGAAGCAAAGACTAGTAAAAGAGTTTGAGATAAAAGTAACTTGGGAAACTAAGGTACTTCCTCAATATTGAGGTGACATATTCCACACAAGGGATTTTTATATCTCAACAAAAGTATGTGACCGATTTGTTGGTAGAAACAAGGAACATTGGGTGTAAGCCAGTCTCTACACCAATGGATTCAAACCACAAGTTGGGAGAAGCTAAAGAAGAACCAGTTGTCGATAAAAGGATGTATCAAAGACTAGTTGGTAGACTCATATATCTTGCTCACACTCGGCCAGACATAGCATACTCGGTAAGCATGATCGGTCAATTAATGCATGATCCAAGAGAGCCTCATCTTCAAGCTGCTTATAGGGTGCTACATTACTTGAACGGCAATTCAAGAAAAAGAATTTTGTTCGAGAAAAACAATACTCTTGCTTTAGAAGCTTACACCGATGCTGACTATGTAGGTTCCATAGTGGATAGAAGATCAACTACAGGGTATTGTACGTTTCTTGGAGGAAATTTGGTAACGAGAAGGAGCAAGAAGCAGAATGTGGTGGCAAGGTCATCTGCAGAATCAGAATTTAGGGCTATTGCTCAAGAATTGTGTGAACTACTCTGGTTGAAGATTATTCTAAGATGATTTGAGAGTCAAATGGGACGGCCCGATGAAACTCCATTGTGACAATAAGTCAGCCATCAACATTGCTCATAATCCTATACAACAAGATAGGACAGAGCATATTGAGATTGATAGACATTTCATTAAAGAAAAATTGGAAGAAGGGTTAGTATGTCCTATGTTCCATCAAAACGTCAAGTAGCTGATGTTTTAACAAAGGGGCTGAACAATTCAAGTTTTCATGATCTTATATACAAGCTGGGAATGGAAGACATCCTATTCCTCAACTTGAAGGAGAGTATTGAGATACTAAAAGCTGTAAATAGATTATACTTCGATATAGATACGCTGTAAATAGATAAGATAAGATAAGTTTGAAATCCCTTAAATTAAGGGATTACATTAGATAGCTTTAGATAACTTTCCAGATTTAAATTATTACTTGCAATGTCCTATATATGGCTATATACTCCTATTCAATATATGAGAAATAAGAAAATTCTTTCCCATATAGTATTAGAGTCGTAGGGCTTCTTTTTCTGGGATTTGTCCTTTCAGCAGCCTTCATTGCTGCACTACCGATAACCCTATATTTTTCTCCTCTTCTGTGTTCCAACCTTCATTGCTGCATTCCTCCTTACCTCTCGTGTGATTCTCATTAGCTGCAGTATCTTCTTCTTCACAGCAGTATCTTCTTAATCATGTCAACCTCTCAAAACTCTGTCTCCACCAGATCTAACCCTCCAGAAGAATTCAGTACCATTCAGAAAATTGGAGATTTACAAAATATTCGGGCTTCCTATAGGCTTTAATGGAAAGAACTATCTCAAATGGTCTCAATTTGTCTATACATACCTCAAGGGCAAAGGGAGACTTAGTCATCTTCTTGGAACAGGACCGACTAAGGATAACCCAATGTTTGAAGCATGGGATGAGGAGGATTCCATGATAATGTCATGGCTATGGGATTCTATGGATCCCATGATCAGTGACACATGCATGTTTTTCGTCACTACAAAGGAGATTTGGCACTACATTCGTCGCAGATACTCGAAGGCTCGTGATGCTACTCAAGTGTACAAGATCAAGATCAAAACTGCAACTGCTAAGCAAGGAGATAAATCTGTCACATAATATGCAAACTTGCTGTCATCTTGAAGAATTTCATTGAAAAAGACCGTGTGTATGATTTTTTGGCTAGGTTGAATGCTGAATTTGATTAGGTCATCAACCAAATCCTTGGAAAAGAGAACACTCCGTCTCTAGAAAAGACAATCTCGAATCAAAGTCGAAGGAGTGTCATGCTTGAACCACAAACCATGGACGGGTAAGCCTTATTAGCAAAAACTGATCGTCAGGACAAAGGAAAAAGTTATCTATCTAAGCATTCTGGTAGAGAAAACCACGGGAAGGAGAATAAGGACAACCTCTGTTGCACCCATTGCAAGAAACCGAGGAACAAAAAGGAGACATGTGGAAAATACACAGGAAACCACCAAGTCAAGAATGGGGAAACCATGGGGGACAGCAGAGGTCCCAAGCATTGCACATATGGTAGATCAACCCAAAGTTGAGGAAAATTCAGGAACAATGGAATTAAACAATGAAGAAATTGAGAAGCTAAGAAGCTTGTTGGGGACTACTGAAAAACCTTCTAAAACTTGTTCTTTGCCTCTTTCAAGTAAACCATTACTCCCTATTTGCATGAATGCCTCAGAAAATCTGCAATTCTTGGATAATAGACTCGGGTGCCACAGACCATATGACACCCACATCTAAACTCTTTCACACTTATACTCCATGCCCAAGTAACAAAAAGACTGTAGTGGCCAATGGTCCTTTAATTACTATTGCAGGTTTCGGAGATGATATACACATCACACCTACCCTTATTCTAAAAAGGGTTCTCCATATTCCAAAACTGTCGGCTAGCCTACTTTCTATTCAAAAGCTTACCCATAATCTTAAATGTTAAGCTGCTTTCTTTCCTTCTCACTGTGTTTTTCAGGATCAGGTCTCGAGGAGGAGGATTGGACCTGCTAAGGAAAGGGATGGCCTCTACCTACTTGAATTGCCTCAAAGAGTTAGGAGCAACCTATCTTTGTCATTTCTCAGTTCTCAAATAAAGATACCATTTCACTGTATCATCTAAGCCTAAGTCATCCATTTTTTAAAATTTTAAAGATCATGTTTCCTCGTTTGTTTCAAGGATTAGACAATTCTGAATTTCATTGTGATTTTTGTGAATTTGCAAAACATACTCAAGTTTCTTTTCCTCTTAGCAATAAAAGAAGCTCTCATCCATTTCATTTGATTCATAGTGACATATGGGGTCCCTCTACTATGCCTAATGTCTTTGGGGCTCGTTGATTTGTATCCTTAATTGATGATTGCACTTGTGTAACATGGCTCTTTCTTCTTAAACAAAAATCTGATGTTAGCCTTGTTATACCTAATTTTCACTCTATGATTCAAAACCAATTTGGGGTTAAAATAAAAAGCTTTAAGACAGACAATGCCAGAGACTACTTCAACCAGACTTTGTCACCTTTCTTTCAATCACAGGGCATTATCCATGATTCATCATGTGTTAACATAACAAAACAAGGTAGCAAAAAGGAAAAATGGGAACTTACTCAACGCCACCCAAGCCTTACTCTTTCAAGGGAATTTCCCTAAATCCTATTGGGTAGAGGCAATTCTTACAGCCACATACATGATAAATAGACTTCCATCACATGTGTTAGACAACAAAAGCCCTATAGAAATTCTTAATAGCTTCTACCCACACTTTAGAACCTCAAATGGCCTCACACCCAAGGTATTTGGATGCATCGCCTTTTTTCATATTCATAACCAACATAGAGACAAACTAGACCCCCAAGCCATCAAATGTGTCTTCCTCGGTTACTCACCAACTGAAAAGGGATACAAGTGTTACAATCCGTCATCTAGGAAATTTTATATCTCTACAAATGTCATCTTCACAGAAAATATACCTTTTTCTCCAAGTCCTCTCTTCAGGGGGAGATTTCAATGATGGAAGATAGCACTTATGAGTCCTTCGAACCACTTAAAACCCTTAACCTTCCTCCTGCTCCAGCTCGCAGTGTTGAAACAACTGAGCCTTCTGAACCAATTACATCTGAGTTCCCAATTCTACTACTGAACCTATGTCATCACATGTCCCAACCAGCATTACTCGGGTGTATTCAAGGAGAAAGGTCATTCCAGAACTGACACAGGCCCAAGAATCCAACTCTGACTCTGGAAATGAAATCATGGTAAGATCAGACTCACCTTTATACACACAATTTTGTAAACATATTGCTGTTAGGAAAGGAACTAGAGAATGCACTAAACAACCACTTTATCCTCTATCTCACTATATTTCTCTTAAGCGCCTGTCACCAACCTACCAAAACCTCATTATGAGTTTAAATACCATTACTATCCCTGATACCATTGCTGAGGCATTGTCAAAAATGAAATAGAGGGATGCTATGAGCAAGGAGATGAATGCATTGGAAAAGAATAGAACATGGAAGATTGTTGATAAACCGAAAGGAAAAAACATTGTTGATTGTCAGTGGATTTTCACACTCAAATATAAGGCTGATGGATCTCTTGAGAGATATAAAGCTAGATTGGTGGCCAAAGGGTACACTCAAACCTATGGTATTAAATATCAAGAGACTTTTGCCCCAGTTGCAAAGATGAACATTATGAAAATTCTGTTATCATTGGCTGCCCACTTTAATTGGCAACTCCTACAATATGATGTTAAGAATGCATTTTTCCATGGAGACTTAAATGAAGAAATCTATATGAACATCCCACCAGGATTTGAGGGAGACACGGGTAGCAAAGTTTGCAAGTTGAGGAAGACCCTTTATGGGTTAAAACAATCTCCTAAAGCTTGGTTTGGGAGATTTGCAAGAGTCATGAGAGAGTCTGGTAATAAACAAAGCCAAGGTGATCACACTCTCTTCATTAAGCATTCGACTGCAGGGGGAGTTACTACACTTCTAGTCTATGTGGATGACATCATAGTGACTGGAAATGATGAGAAACAGAAGCATGAATTGAAGCAAAGACTAGTAAAAGAGTTTGAGATAAAAGAACTAGGGAAACTAAGGTACTTCCTTAGTATTGAGGTGGCATATTCCACACAAGGGATTTTTATATCTCAACAGAAGTATGTGATTGATTTGTTGGTAGAACAGGGAAGATTGGGTGTAAGCCAATCTCTACATCAATGGATCCAAACCACAAGTTAGGAGAAGCTAAAGAAGAACCAGTTGTTGATAAAAGAATGTATCAAAGATTAGTTGGTAGACTCATATATCTTGCTCACACTCGGCTAGACATAGCATACTCAGTAAGCATGATCAATCAATTCATGCATGATCCAAGAGAGCCTCATCTTCAAGCTGCTTATAGGGTGCTACATTACTTGAAAGGCAGTCCAAGAAAAGGAATTTTGTTCAAGAAAAACAATACTCTTGCTCTAGAAGCTTACACCGATGTTGACTATGTGGGTTCCATAGTGGATAGAAGATCAACTACAGGGTACTGTACGTTTCTTGGAGGAAATTTGGTAACGTAGAGGAGCAAGAAGCAGAATGTGGTGGCAAGGTCATCTGCAGAATCAGAATTTAGGGCTATTGCTCAAGGATTGTGTGAACTACTCTGGCTGAAGAATATTCTAGGTGATTTGAGAGTCAAATGGGACGGCTCTATGAACTCTATTGTCACAATAAGTCAGCCATCAATATTGCTCATAATCCTATACAACACGATAGCACAAAGCATATTAAGATTGATAGACATTTCATTAAAGAAAAATTGGAAGAAGGGTTAGTTTGTATGTCCTATGTTCCATCAGAAAGTCAAGTAGCTGATGTTTTAACAAAAGGGTTGAACAGTTCAAGTTTTCATGATCTTGTATACAAGCTGGGAATGGAAGATATCTATTCCTCAGCTTGAGGGGGAGTGTTGAGATACTAAATAGCTATAAATAGATTATAGTTAGATATAGATAGGCTGTAAATAGATAAGATAAAATAAGTTTGAGATCCCTTAAATTAAGGGATTACATTACATAGCTTTAGATAACTTTCTAGATTTAAATTCCTACTTGTGATGTCCTATATATGGCTGTATACTCCTATTTAATATATGAGAAATAGAAAAATTCTTTCCCACAGTATCAAATAATGCTTATAGTGGCAAAATAAAGTAAAGTTCGAAATGGATTGTGCTTAATCATTCTCTTGGTCTTCAATGTTGTTACCTACCAACAGTATCATATTATATTAATTGTCCCAGTTCAGGTTTCACTTATGCAAATATGAAGCCTATCTTCATCAAGCAATTGAAACACTTAATCCAATAGCAACTCAAAACAAACCAAGTAAAAAGAGGAAAAAAAGGTAACATTTAAGAAGCTATAAATAAAAATCTTCATGGATCTGTTTCATGCAAATATTATTGCATAACTTGGCAAAAATTTGACCTCATGCTTAGGTCTCAACTGATGTTGTCTTGGCAAGGGTAACTTTTCGAATTTCTGTTATCAATAGATTCCCCTATAGACTTAAAAGATCAAAATAACCACATTTGGTGTGTAATACCCTTTGCGCATGGGTCTCCAACAGAAGGCCAAGAAATTAGGTTAAGTCCCTCACTGTAAAGCTTACCATTAAATCTACTTGGGAAGTGGCCAAGCAAGACCTGAAGAATGAGTGCATTTCCAAAAAGATTCAATAGCACAGCAACTAATGTACCTTTCAAGTATGCCAAGATAAGCATTGCTTGCACATTGGGTCATCTTCTCTAGTAAGGACCTCACTGCATTATCACCAGCCATGGCCTTAGCCTGGATGTTGCAAGATCTATATCATAAGTGCAAAAACAAAATTTGAAACGTTGAATGGTTAAGTCACGTCTCAAGATAAAAGTACAACATTTTACCTGGCTCAGCAAGAGGTTAAGGACAGAAGAACCTGTACAATTATTTGATGTAGCCTTTTGTACTACAGTGGATAGTGTGAGCATGGAGTTCATCATGGGCTGCAACATTATCCAAGAAAAAAAATTTGAGAAACCATCCGAGTTATACTAAAACAGATTTTTAGAGGAATGCAAACCTGACAATAGAACCACAATCCTTGGATGGAAAGCCTTCCAAGTCTGAATTGGTGTTCAAGCTGCGCCACCATGGCCTCATAGTCCTGATAGATCATTCATAAATGAAGCTGTTGAAAATTTCACAAATTGAACAAATAAAAAGTGCGGGCCACTATAATTTCACTTATATGCACAATCATATTCATAGCTTATCCCATGCCATGAACATGACTTCTTTAAGGACCTGAAGTCTATGTCAAACATCAATTCACAACCAAATCAAACCAGGCTAGTGCAACCTAAAGCTAAACTGACCAAATAAGTGGAGAAGTTTGTATTCTAATTTATTTTTGATGAAAACATACATACAAGGACCAAAACTTAAAATAACTTAAATTAAGAAAATTAAGAGAACTGCAAAATAAAACCTACTAGAAGGAGTGCCCTGAGAGCAGCAGCAAAGGCGTGATTAACTAAGCCATTCTTGAATTGTGACCTTGACTCTACAAACTGGTTAATCAACAGATAGCTTTTGCATAAAGGGAATATCCGTCTAGCAAGTTCCTGCAAAATGTTCCTTGATTAGTTCAGGTAAATTTTAACTCAATAGATAGCTCTTACAGATACGGAACACTTTTCTTATAACAGATAGCACATAGAAATATGCATATCAAGCACATAACAAAAGTACCATGATGCAGGATCATCATAGGCGGAGTTTCCTTGAGAATGTGAACACATAAAGATACAAAACAAGGATATATCCCAACCACAAGCAACCATATCAATTACAAATATATCCAACACTGTTTCATAGAGAATTATCGAGGAGGATGCAAAACAAGAAACTATTACCATAACATGTCAAACTAACAAGGGTCAGACACTAAAAAGGCAAACAACTTGCCAAACAAGGCATTTATGTGCAGCCAGATTCAAAATTCACAACAGCATACCTGGAGTGCCAAATCCATAGAAGCATCAACATGGAAGATAATGTCATCCCCCTTTCCATGGAGTCTCTTAATAGAAATGTACCGCCCTTCAATTCCCACCAAAGCAGACATGAGATCATCGATGACAATAAGTTCCTAAGTCCAAGTCGACAAAGAATCAACTTTATATGTGGGAAACATCCATCTAACCAAGCAAACAACTGATAAAATGCATAAGAATGTGATTGACTGTATTGGTGTGTGTGGGAATATACGTATAAGAGAGAAGAAAACAATTTAATTGGTTTGCAAAGAGAATTACAAATTCTTTGAGTTCTCATGATCCTTTGATCTTCTTCCTAAGCAACATTGAGTAAGAATAATTACTAATTCCAAAAACCAATCAAGAAAAAGGTGAAAAGATCTTAGGGAGTTTGGCATATCATTCCAAAGTATAGGGGTGGAATTTAAAAAGAGAAACAAGTTAAAACTCAGATGTATACAAGAAACTCTTTTCTGCCACCGAAGATAATAGAATGAGTAGGGAACAACAGTGAGGCAGAAAGTTTAAGGAAAAGAAATGAACAAAAGATGGGTGACTAAATTGTAATAGGTTACGTAGAGCAAATTGAGCAAACCTGTACAGCCGCATCATAACAGCCAATCGCCTTGTCGACTCCGGGGCTTAAATAGACATGGGAGATTTAACGAATGAGCATAAGAACATCAAATGCGCATAGTTCTATCGATAATTCTACGGTAAGCAAGATCGAAAAAGAAGAACAATAAAAAGATTAAACTTGCGAGAGTGGGCTTGTAGAAAAGACACCTGAACGAGAATAATCCCTTGGAATCAGGGAATTGCGACGTTCCTTTCACTTCCTGTGAGTGAATGAAAAAGTTGAATCACTAGGGAGAAAGTGTGATTATTTCAAGAAATTTTAAAAAGGGTTAAAACCTGTTGGTGGTGGAAGCAGCCGGTAAGGAAGGGTCTGTCGAGGTTCCAGCGAGGAGTTGAAGGACTTTCCATTTTCTTCTTTCTCTTCACAATTGCGCCTTTTTTTGTTCATTCCATCTCAACCCCATTACCATTACCCTACGTTTGCTTCCAGTCTGTTTGGTTACTGTCCCCATGGTGCTGGGACGGAACGAGACGGAAATGTGGAGACGGAACGGAACAGAAATT
>JANZXR010000005.1:1278963-1304136 GCA_027575705.1 Erythroxylum echinodendron | reverse complement strand
TTAAGGGATTACATTAGATAGCTTTAGATAACTTTCCAGATTTAAATTCCTACTTGTAATGTCCTATATATGGCTGTATACTCCTATTCAATATATGAGAATATAGGAAAATTTCTTCCCACAAATGGTTCCAAGGGAATGTAATGTTTAAGCAGGCATACCTAACCCTTTCATTTTCATCAGCTGCAATCACAATAGGCGAGAAAGGCTGCAGCAGTGCTGTCTTTGCACCTAGTTCAAACTTTGTGTCCCACTTAGCAATTGGATTACTGTTTATCTTGCTAACAGCTGCTGATGAGTAAAAAAACATAAATCAATTGAAACGAGAATAAAAAATAATCAAGACTAAAACTAGATTTTAAAAAACGCACAATGCTGGCACTTTGTAATATGCTCCAAGGCAAATTTTTCTCTCTCTTCTCTTCTAACTAATATTTCTTCACTGTCATCTGCAGCAGTAAGAAGTGGCTTTGAAAAGTGAGCACAACTCCAGTTGTAGATTGTTGACTGAGGGAGTAAACTGCGTTCTGAGCCCACAGAAGATCCATCAGAACCCAAAAGAGGATCAGCCAATCCAGAATCTAGAGAATTCACTAAATGAGGCCTGAATTCTAAAGAGCAAACTCTTCGAATTCCAGTTAAGTAATTCTGTCGAGGAGGGCTGACAGGAGGAGTTCTGAATGTTAACTGTAGATGACCTGTAAACGGCAACCATAGAAAGACTCAAAATTTTAGGAATAAAAAGATATTAAAGCTAACTTTCAATTGAAATACTTAAAACAAGAAAATATTGCGGAAGGATTTCCAATGGTATCTAAAACATAACAAATGTGATACCCATTAAAAACAGACCCAAAAAAAAAAAAAAAACCTGCATTCATGTCAAGCCACGACGATGAGCGAGCTAGTCCAGCAAAACTTGAAGCTGGGGAAATAGGCTCACCAGGGCGACTGCTATTTACCGAGGCACGCACAGGTTTAGTCAAAATTTGCTCTATCCCAATAATGGACAATATCCGACGACCCAGGCTTGCTACGCGTGGAGAAGGATCCTTGGCCAAGGTGAACATAGCTACAACACATTGTGAATACATTGCATTGTCCAGTGGTTTTGGCCTCGAGTGGTGGATCCCATTGCTGACAACATCATTCATAATTCCAGAATCAGAATGATGGGATGAATCATCAGATAATGGCGACCCGTGCAACATTGCAGATGAAGTAAGAGGACTGCTAGTAGAAACTCTCCCATCTCGAACCACTGACAAATTGTCATTACCCACTCTTGTCAAATGTCCTATTTGGGACGAAACAATGCTTGCATGTGACATATACTGGTTTGGATTAGTAACCCCACTGCCTGTACTTTTTATATGGGCCAGAGAAGGCAGAGAATTCAGAAGAGAATTAGACTGGGGTTTCCAATATGCAGCAGCTATTGACTTGAGATGCTGCTTGTGACCAAATGCAAAACGTGCCAAAGCTGTCAAGGTGAAAAGAGAAATCACTTACATCTGAAATGAGAAGCTTGACGCAGAGTAAACAAAAACTAATATCCACAATCACCCCAAAAAACCATCCCTCGCTTACCATGGCTCAACTTGGCAAAAGAAGAATGAAGGATATAACAAAATAGCTATTTCAAAAGGAAGAAGCAGGAGCAAACGTAGTATATATCTAGCATTATTTGCAAACATGTAGAGAAAGTAAATATTGCATAAATAAGAAAGGAATTGAGCAGTTATAAGGCTGTTGAAGAATTAATTCTAGATTAGGATGACCAACTTCAAATAACTTCGGCAGTCAAGTCCAAGGTTGAAATTGGAGTACTACAGAAGTAAAGTACTGCTTAAGAAGCTATCAATTCCTATGGTAGAAAGCGATCAAGTGTCGTGCGTAAAAGCTCAACTCAACTACAAAATTGTAGAGAAAAATCAGAAAAACTTGGCAAAATTGCCTACCTACAGCAACCTCTGCCCTCACTAATGGACTTCCATCTGAAACAACACTTAATAAACTTCTAATAATAACACTTTCAGCTCTAGTTTTTTCATCGTCATCACATTCATCATCGCCTCCAACACCATCCCTCGAAGCATCACCTCCAACATCAAGCAAGGTACCCAGTGCAAATACAGCAGAAGCCCTAACCTGAAGAGAACAGATTTCTCAATAAGTGGTAAATTTTTTCAATAAACAAACAAATCTAAGTAGAACGACTTATTTGGAGATTGGGCAAACCTCTGGCTGCGGCTCAGATAGTAGTGGAACATATATTGCAGGGGCATCAGCCTGCAAACCTATCGCTTGAGCATCAGCAAAGTCCTCCCACAGCTTTCCCAGGCAGAGGCAAAGCCATTGCAGAAATAGGGGCTCAGTTTGAGCATCATTTGGTACCGAACCTCGAAGGTGTTTTAAGCACACATGAATTAAACCTGCTTCAATGCAAGCCTCCTGGCCCCGACGATGCCCATCAACAATAACAGCCAAAACAAATGCGGCCATAGCACGCTGCTCTGGATATGCTTCCATACTATCAAGAAAGCGAATGAAATATATGTGTCCTCCATCCTTAACAAGATCAACCTGACATGACTGCAATCCACAAGATTTAAACTTATAATTACCTTCATAAAGGGGTTATAATGGTTAAGCAAAAGATCATATATAGAAAGAAAATGTGCTGATGTCTTTGGATATCAAGCCACATAGAATATGAACATATACCTTATCAAGTGCCAGAATTTTAGTCCATATAAACACAAGGATTTGCCTTAGTTCTGGTGTTGTCGTTTGCAATAACTTCAGAACATACGGGAATATTCCAACGGATAATGCCTACAGGTAAGATAGCCAGTCACCAATTTCATAATATTCTATGATAAAGATGATGAGAAAATAAGAGAACAAGCATACCAGATCTACAGCCCAGGGACCCATATCAAGGAATCTCCCAAGAAGAACCAATGCTCGAAATCGATGGCATTGACTAAGAAGAACCTGTAAACGCCAAGAGTTAAGCCTCTTCACATGAATGGGGAAAAAATCAATGCTTATCACATGAATGGGGAAAAAATCAGGACTGACAAAGCAGATTTTCATCAAGACCACCTAGTTACAAAGGCAACAAAAGGTGCTTAACCTAATTTATATCAAGTTAAATACCTTCGCAAGAGGAACATAGAAAATATTGTTGCATTTGGGAGATAATTTTATATATATAGAGTCGTATAATCAGGTAGCACTTCCGTCAATGGAACTCAAATGAATAACACTAAAAGCCTGTATGAAAAGGACTGATCACTATAAACCAATTGGAAGTAACCAATTGTCCACTAATTGAAATTAATGTCAGTCTTTAAGCCCTTTTGCACTCCATACATGTAACAACATCTCTGATGGGTTGAAAGCCCCAATTAACCACTTACATAATGCATTTACACACAACCACATATATTAAAGCCTGTACAAACACACTCATGAACAAGAACCTCTAAATGCCTTTGGATGCTGTGAATCAATAGCACCTAGCAGTAAATTAATGGTTATTCAAATTATAGCATGAACCAACTAGAGCAACCAACCTGAAGAACAATAGGCAACTGCTCTGGCGGCTTCTTATGTTCAGACCCATGATCTAACCAAACCTCAAAAGCAGTTAGCTGTTCAGTGAAAAAGGGACTTGGCTGAAAAATTTTAAAAAAATCAGATGAGAAGAAGAATCACATTAAAATAGTGAACATAACTACATAAGACTGAAGTGACATCATGTATTTTGTAACTTCAGATAGCTATGCAAGAAAAAAAATTTAGTACATACTTGGAACTCTGCGTTAGGATCTTCAACTAAAGAAGGGAGCTGAGAGAGGCAAATCTCAGCAGCCATATCCCATGCATCCCTGCATTGGAAATCAGGAAGATGGTCATAACTCACACCGTGAAGATTTGGAAATATCAAACTTGACTGGTATCACCATAATACCACATGTGATGTTGATGTGTTGGTGGCAACATTGGGTGAGATATTGGGGAACAATTTGCAGAGCGCATAATTCTCTCAGCAAGTAAAAAATTTCTGAATAAACTTGCAACTAACAGATCTTGTCTAAAAAGCCTCTGAAAAAGATCTGTAATGCAAAATTAAACTTGGTTATGTAATCACAAAAGAGACCATTAGTAGAATTGATTATAACTGAAAGATATTACCATGGGGGAGGACATTCCAGGCAATTGTGTCTGTTACAGCTGTAAAAATCCAATTCAATTCACCCAGAAGTGTTTTACGGTCATTTTGGCGGCCAGGAATTTTGTCTATTAATGAATAATCAAAGGACTCGTGAAGTAGTGAGCGTTTGCAGAACCTAAAATAGTGGAGAAACAATCACACAATTAGCAAGCCTGACAAAGTGCATAAAACAAATATTTCACAAACTTAAGAGTCCAAGACCACATGAATAACACCAGATTATGTCAAACAGAAACTTACTAGCAGTTACAAACAAGTCAATCCAACACAAAGTGTAACATCAAACATTAGCCCAAACTTCCAAACATTCAATACAAGCAATCTATTTTAGAATGATTTCCCATCAATAAACAAGTAGAAACCTTACTAGACAGAAGAAATCTGATACAATTAACTAATTTGAATACGCATAAACCCTTTGCTGCTGTGGCCAACATCAACCCCTTTCTTTCCATAAAATCATTGTACATTGCTTGATTAGCAAGTATGGCTTGCAAAAGAATTCCATGCATTTCATGTCTCAATTACAGGATTCTAATTATGGTTTGCGCTGCACCAGCAACTTGCTTGATTAGCAAGTATGACTTGCAAAAGAATTCCATGCATTTCATGTCTCAATTAAAGGCTTTTAATTATGGTTTGCAATGCGCCAGCAAGGCCATTAAATGTAAACAGGAATCCACCAATCCAATCCAAATCCATAATCCAAAGATAAACTATAAGAACAAGCTTTTCAAAGATAATGCTGAAACTAAAGTTTAATATCTAAAAATTAACAATGAAAGACAAGGAGGCAAAACTCACCATCTCAGTGCCATCTTGATAGGTGTTGTCAAGCAAGAAGTGAAGACATCAGCAGGAAATTCAGCACTCTGAGGAAGTGTCTCATGTGCTTCACATGCTGCGAGCAAAATGCAATCCCTCGTGGAACCAGCAGCATTAGAAGCATTCCACTCATGAAGCTATAAGACAAATAATTGCAAAAACAGATTTGTGTTAGACAGCCCTTTTCACCATTTCCAGAAATGACGACAACTGGTGGAATTAAATACCTCTATAAAGGCATTGACAATCATCCCAGCAGCAGAACAATCAAAAACATATATTGAAGGTGTTTTCAACCAGGAATCGAGATCACTAATTGGCAAAGGAATGTACTGTGTATAACTCTGCTTAAAATGCCAGAGCACGACAAAACTTCAGCACTTGAAAATTGTAACCAGCACAGAAAGCATATTACCAAAAGGGAAAGGCAAAACCTTATTGAACAACCAGATTTCACCATTGGCTGTTGGTTTTGGAACTCCATGTCCATTATAGTGGAATAGTACTCTCTCAGACTTGGCATATCTACGACAAGTATTACAAAGTTTCTTTACCTCATCAACAGTAGGGTCAAGTTGAACTTTGTAGCGAGCCTGTTCGTAAATCACCAAGGTAAATTATCAAAGGATATAGGTCATACTTCGGAGCAAAACGCATGAGAAAACATCAAACCTTTGGTTGCCATCTTTCATACTGAATGTTTAAGGTTTTCCCAATCGTTTCAAGAGCCTTTTGTGGTGCCATTGAAAATGGATCTGCCAATGAAGATAATACCAAAACCTTGAATAGGGAGATGGATATCAACAAGATAGAGTACCTTTTTGAAGAATTATGCCAATTCCAACAAGAAAGAAGCAGCAGTTCTAAGACTCACCTATCCAACATTCCATTCTGGCACAAGGTGATATCTTTATTACATCAGGAGGATCAACACTGATGTTTAAACACAAAACTAGAGCTACATATCCTGTTTTCATCTGCACAGACAGAAAGGTAAGAAAAGACAAATGAGTAGAAAAATAACTTGTAACCATCCACAACAAAGCATGAATCAAGGATAGGTCAAGTGAGAACATGGAAAGAAAAGAACCAAGTATCTTGTGATATAAATATCAACACATTAAAGAATTCAACATATAAAAAATTATTTTCTTTGAAGATTACTATGTAAGTAGAGACTCACGGTCCTCTAATGTTTTCCTTTTCGAAATGTACTTACTATTGCTCTGAATTTACCCAAGTGAAACCTGTAATCAACGAAATAGCTAATATCCAAGACAAAGGATTTGAGGTATAGTCTCAAACCTAGTCAGGAGTTGTCAACACGCTGCCCATGCCCATTCACTTTTGGTTCAGAAAATCTTACTATTAAGACCAACCAGTAAGATAAATGAATTAAGTGGTTAATTGAATAGCCTCCAACTAGAAAACATGTTAACTAATTATCATCTCCAGAAAGCTCTAGAATCTACACAAACATAAAATTTATATATATCATAGAAAGAGAGAGCTTGAAGTGACACCAGAAATTTTTCAATTGTTAAATCCAAATATGATGACATTCCAAAAATACAAATGATTAGAACCATCTGAATGCGGACAATTCCTGATACAAAACACCAAAAGCTACTCATATGTTAGGATAGGGATCCCTTCGCAAAGAGTTCTCAAGCCAAAAAAGGGGGGTTCAACCAAACTAATGGAACTTTTTAATGCTGAGGAGCAAGAATAGCTCAACCAGAAGATTCAAGGTCATTATACACAGTTTTCGTGGATCAATCAAGACCTGATAACCATGATGCTTGCAAACAATGTATTTTTTATTTATTAACTAATCCCAACACTCAGTTCCACACAAGATGTACTTATGGTCCTAAGCTATTGATCAATAAAAATTCTAATGGGTACTGACACGAAATAAATACCCATTATCCCCTGATACTACAAGAGCATCTGTTCTGAAACTTGCTACGAGGACTATCAATCATTTCATGCGTCTTTTTCCTCTCAGGTATATTAGATCATATTTATGTTGACATAAGTATTATTCCTAATAACAATACAATGAAGAATGACAATTAGATAAAAAAAAGTTAAAGCATCATAATCCACAACTGTTTAAGGCAATATCAAAGTTCCTCATCAACACTAAAATTCAACACGTTCTCACATAACATTAGCCTTATGAAACCAAGCTGAAACTGTGAAACAAGCATAATTAAGTCTTACGGAGGAACAACTAGCCTAATTTTAAGAATCACCAAGAGGATCTATACTTAACAGTTCCTTATAGTAGAATCATTACTCTAGCACTTCGCAACCCTAACAATGAGTGATTGAAATTTAACATTTTCATCTTAAACATCTCTAAGTAGTCCATCAAACGATTAATGCAACGAGTCATATTTCCTTCATCATCCAATCCCTAGTATAGCAAAAGACAACAACAATAGAATGTCAAACTTAAAGCATCCTATACTTAATAGTTGTCAGCGACCAAACAGCAATGCCAACCATAGGACAGTAAAAGATAGCGCAAAATGTTCAAACTCAGAGCTTACTCGATCCTTAGGCCGCCATTTCGATACAAGGCCACTATCCGACGGACCAGTAGGTACAGAAGCTTCAAATCCATCATGTCGAAGCTCGCACAACACAACTGTTTGAGGCAAATACGCCATACTTGTAGTAGTTGCAGCGACATTGTTATAACTGCTACTACTAGCACCATCCGAATCTCTTCTCTGAGACACCAAATCGACGGAATCTTCGCCGTGAGTCGAAACGCAGTCGTCGTAGTGGTTAGAAACCACAGCAAGTGAAGATTGTGAGAACCGAGACGCCATCAAATCCCCCAATGCCATCCAAATCCCGCAAACCACCTAAAAGTAACCACAGAAGAATGCGCAACAATAGTTTATCGAAATTACTTCGACGCCACCTCAACCGAGAAAGCACCTAAACACTCAATCACGGAGCTCTCTGTCTCTCTCTCTCTCCCTCCCTCCCTCTCTCTCGTAACCCTAGGTTGTTCTAGAAGGAATAAGCTCGGTAGGGTTTGGGATCGAGAAAAGGACTGTGAGAGAGTGTTTAGAAATCGAATAAAAAATTAAAAAAAGAAAAAAAAACAAAGTCTAATCAACAAAACCGCTGAACTGCGGCTCTTGGAGATTCGAGAGAACTGAAAGAAAATCCAGCTCGGACGGTGTGAGAAGTAGCCCGAACCCTAGGAAGTGGCTGCAGGAGGAGAAGCCCGACGACGGCGACGATGGAGGCGCATAGGAGTGGTGGCGGCACAACAAATAGAGAAAAATGAGGGGAGAGAGCGTAAAATAGATAGATAGAGAGAGACAGAAAGAGAAATCGAAATGCTGCGCAATGGGCATTTGTGTGAGTGTGCGCGTGGTTGGTGTCTCTCACTCTCTCTCTCTCTCTCTCTCTCTTCTTTTTTTTTATTTTTTGTACATTTTTTATTTTCTTTTACAATAATTTCTTTTCTCCTGTCACTCTTTAATTAATTAAACCGTGAGTAAGTAGTCTCTTTGTAAAAACACAAAACAAAAAATTATATATATTATAACTTTTTAAAAATTTTATAAAATAGGGAGTCTTATATATTAGTTGCATTGACTACTCTTTAATTAATTAACTAATTCTTATCTTCTTTTCTTTTATTTATGGAAATTTCTAAAATATCTTTACCTAAATTTCAAAGATATTTTATGTACTTTAGGATGGTAATTATAAAATAAAATATTTTATAATTTCATATATTTTAAACAATCATTAAATATATTTAATATTTAATTGAAAATATTATTTAATTTAGAGTTAAGTTATATTTTAGAAATCTAAATAGAGTTGAAAAATATTATTTATGTTTAAATTTAAAAAGGTGGAGATTAATTTGTAATGTATCTAATTTTTAAATGAAAGCATATATATTAGATCTTATTGTTATTAAATATTTACAAATTAGTCCTTAATCTATTAATTTGCAATAATACATTTTTAAACACATTAAATTTATTAATTGTCTTAATTGTACTTAATGGTCCGAGTCATAAAAATGACAAAGGAAGGAGTAGACACATTTCATCGATTTAGAAGACAGGATTTGGAACAAAATATGCTTTTTGTGCTTGTTGCAATGCCCGGCCAATTAATGGACAGCTCAGCTACAGCCTACAAGTGAAGTGTAGTAGTTGTAGCAGGAGTAGAACTGGACTGGCAGTACAGAAGGTACATTTTGTGTATCAATTTGAAGCTACTTGGATTTGAAGGTGGAATTATACTACGGTGGTTTTACTGTAAAATTTTATTAAATTTTATTCATATATTTACATAGAAATTACATAAATATATATGTTATAACAGAGAATTTGATATATGGTATGTGCTGTACAAAGTTTGAACCGCTGATTATTTGAAAAAAAAACTTAATTGTGTTGGATTTTTAATTTTGAATTTAAATTTTATTATTTTAATTTAAATAAAAATTAATATAGTATGACAGGATAAGTATATCATAAATAAATAACATATTACACCATTATAAGAACTTTAGTGTATTTAATCATTTTTAAGAATAATTTTATTACAAGACAGTTTAACTTTTTTATTTTTGTTTTATGTTTTGATAATTATTATTTATTATCTATTATATTTTGTTAATTTGATATTATCTATAACTCTAAACAATGTCATATAAGAGTTACTTTTTTAACATTAGATCATTTTGAATAAAATGCAAGAAAAATATAATATAATATTTATATTATAACTAATAATACGATAAAGATTAATAATAATTTTTAATATAATATAAGTAAATTTAAAACATTTCAAAATTTAATTATCGATAAAAAAGCTTAAAACGCTTATATGTATAATTTTGTTTCAAGACATTAATGCAAAAGTCAACGTACCCAATATATAAAGTTCTCTGCTTTGCAGAGATTTATGAAAAGTCATCGGAATATGCAATCTTATCCTTATATTCTTTTTGACCAAAAATTTGAATATAGCAAATAAAATGAAAATTTTTTAAATAACCATCCTTTTTCTTTTTCTTTTTATGCTGATATCAATTCAATTAATTTTTATTTAAAATTTTTTTTTCTTTTTATGCTGATATCAATTCAATTAATTTTTATTTAAAAAATTTTTTAAATAAAAATTAATTGAATTGATATCAGCATAAAAAGAAAAAGAAAAAGGATGGGATAAAACAACAACATCTCTATCCAAAGATCACTATTTTGCAAGTTCAATCTCTCCTGGAAATTATTATATATGCATATCATGGAGATAGACCAAATGAAAGCAATTGATGGAAGCATCAAAACATTGGAAACCTTGAGGAAATTTCCCTGGAGAGTTTGGAAGAGATGGAAGACATAAATTCCAATGTTCCAGAACAAAGCACAACAAATCCGACTGTTCTAAATAAATCCCAGGATCTAGAATTCCTGAAGTAGCATAGGAATATCGCCAGGCGAATTAAGAGGAAACGAATATGCTTTCACAGGTTGTGTCCTGAGTCCTGACACTTATATGGGTCACAATCGCTTGGTGGCTTCTTCCAGGGTCTACTCTAAGCTCCATGATTAAGCAATTTGTATTTCAATAAAAAACCTGAAGGATAGTGACCAAACTTTATATATATGTAAGTCACTAAGTTGCCCTGTAAGCCGCCCACGTGTGGGTTTAGTGTCTTATCTCACGTCCAAGAGTCGAGACTTTTTAAGCGTGGTTGGATGAAAAGTGAAAACATGTTGGTATAAACTGATTCAACTTGTCACCTAATAATTTACCTAATGTTAAGATTTCAGAATGGTCAAATTAAATTTGATTGAATTTTGAATTATTTGATCTAAACAATAAGGCGATCCAAAATTGAACAGACTTTTAACAAAAGACAAGATTATTTTATCAAAATAAAATCAGGTTAGATCTTTTAATCAAATCAATTCAGATTGTTTAGCATAGCCTAATTCAATTTTCTTAACTTCAAAATTCAAACAATTCAAGTTTTTATTCGTTAATTTAGAACGAGCATTACCAACCCATGTCTAAATAGGGGGCATAAATTCGATCCAAAATTTATATTCTGGTTTAGATCTAACCCAAATTCTAACTAATTATAAGCCAAGCACAATTGGAAAATGACGTTGTACTCAAAATGAGGTCATTTTATTTGAAATAATATTGTTTTATTTAACATATTCAAATTTCAAGTAAGCTTGAATAGCTTGAACCCGAATCCAATCTAAAGTTTAAAATTAAAAACTAAATTTAAGTCTTAACCTAAAATTTGTTCAACTTAGACCAAACTTATTGACTCGGAGTCGCATAACAATTGCGGTATCTGGGTTTAGGCCAGCTTGTACTTGGTATCTAATATACACTTGAAAAATACCAAAAATAAGTTTGACCTTATTAAGAAAAATACAAAACAGAACAAAACAAAACAATTGTAGTTGGTCACATTCAAAAGTTGAAGACACTAATCAACCTCTACTAATTTATGGTGACTGAATGTTACTAGAAAGTGACAAAAAGGATGGTGTACTTACCTTGTTAAACTTAGGGGTAAACGTAAACGGTTACGTGCCAATTAGGAAGAGTAATTATTAAGAATTACTGACCGTAAAAGACATCGAATGATATAACATCATTGTCAAACATGTGTTGATTCGAATCAATGACTCGTACTGTTTCCTTATCCAAATTGCTCAAATTCAAAGCTCTAAATGACAACAAACATAAGTCCATGATGCAGCCAGCGGCAACGCTCCACTCCTTGTCCTTTTGGCTTTGGAAACTGAAGGAAGGAAGCAAGGTTTTACGTTCATGGCAAGTTAATTAGGAATTTCAAAACTTGAGTATTGTCCTTTAAGAGTGAGTCCAATAATTCCTATTAGAGTTAGAGATTAGGGCTGGCGATGGACCAAGTTGATCAAGCTAAGTTTAAGAGTATTTTAAGCTTGAATTTGAATAGTTACTATTTAGGGATGGCAAAAAGTTAAGAATTAAACTCTACCTTACCTAAAATCAACATAATAATTTAAACTTGAGTACAGAGAGTCGGCTCAAAGCTCAACCCAAGACGGTTCCTAATATGGGATTGTGGGCATAGGAAAATTTTGGTGGAATCCAACTATAGGAAGCGGTAAAATTTATTAACAATTTTTGTCTTTGCACTTACCCTTATTTCAACTTGACCCGAGACATTTGGGACTAGCTTGTTCGGAATCTGTATCGCTTGCTCTCACACATTTTGCATGAGGGTAATTAGTGTACAGATCTCTTAGCTAAGAAGGGATTGTCCAACTCTCAAACTTTGGCCATTTGGGACTCTTCATTTTCTGGAATAAGATTGCTCTTTTAAGATGACTAACGATCGATATTCTTTTTAAGGCTTTAGTTTTCGTTTTGTTGTTTTTAATCCTCTCATTAAACAATTCACGTACTGTGCATAATGACAACGATAATGCACCCTCTCGAGGTGCATTTATGCCTGTCAGCTAAATAAATCCGTCCAATTGGAGTAGGAAAGAGCACAAACACAATGACTTTTGCAGCTCAGTTGTGGGATCCAAAGATATGTCGGTGTTGTATCATATGCCAAGTTATGGTATCCAAAGTTATGTCGGTGTTGTATCATACGCACGCATGGTAAAACCTCGGGATCATGCATTTTGGCATTTGGAGCTAAGTTTGGTTTAAACAAATTAGTTCTTGATAATACATGTCAAACTTCGTGCCTCAACGAGACTACTACTAAAAATTGGTGACCACGAAGTTGAGTTCTTAACAATACGTGATTGTGTCATTTAGATTCAACACGAAAAATAAAATTGTCACTTATTTTTAATAAATTACTGAATACATAAAATATTTTATAAAATATATTTTTTTATTAAGTTACTTTGATAAAATAATAACTCATAAGCAAGTGATAGACTCGAGGTCGAATATATTTTTATTCTTTGATTTGTCATATGTTAAATCATTAAAGTGAGAAGCAACCCTTTGATTACCACTTGAACCCGAATCGATTGAGTTGGCCAACCTGAGAAGTGGAATAAGCCATGTGGGTCTATAGGAATCGAAGGAGAAAGAGATCGGAAGCTTCAAACCTTCATTACCGATTCAAGAAACATAGAAAAATTTTCCATTAGATCTTTCATCGAATCCTCAACCAAAACACAGCCCATTATCCCATTTTAGTAGTATTAAAGTGGTTAATTATTTTAGAGGAGAATGGTTGACCTAGTAGTGCTAAATTTTAGTATAAAGTAAGCATCAAAGCCAACCTTTTTCCTCCATTTGCTTTCTTGTGCCATCATCGATAAAATAAAGAAACAAAGTGTGTTATAAAAGACCCCAAAAGCACCTACAAAGCTTGTGAGAGGACACATTCCCAACCAGGTGATCGTAGATGACCCTACAAGATGGTCTTCGAGCCTACAATGCCATTAATGGGCGCGTTTGAGTGGGTTCAAAGTTGAAAATGTCATGAACACGACATGGTCACTGAGAGTACAAGAGAATGGTGGATTCTAGCTACTTGTTGATATATGTGTTTTTCACAAGTAAACTTAATATATATAATTTTTAATAAGTATACATTATACGTATCACTTATTAGGAAACTTTTTTTTTTTTGAAGATATGTCTTAAAGTAATTAGTAATGTTTTTTTTGTAAAAATACAAAAAAAAGATTGCGTATAATTGATATTCCTCTTCTTCAAAAATATCGATAGGTCGAGTTAGGCAGATCTAGGAATGGTCTATAAACGGATGAACTACAAGCGGGCCGAACTAACCAAACTCATCTTATATATTTTAAAAAATGTAACAAACGACATCATTCTATAAGTTATGGCTAAAATTGACATCCTTATTTTCCTTTACTCTCATAAAATGAGAAATCTTGTGTATCAGAATTTACCGACCTTTTGACCTATTTAGCAAGTTTTTCTTTTCATTAGTAAAATTTACGTCTTCTATTTTTAAAATGTATAAAATAAAATTACTTAACAAATTAATGATTTAAAATTAGATAATAAAAATAATTTAACTACAAATTTAATATATCTTTCCTATCAATTCATCATTCTTCGGAAAAATTATAGATGAGCAGCTCACCAAATATCTTGCATTAACTTATCTAGTCAAGTGGAAGATTGATCAACATCATGGGATGTTTGTGAAACTAATGTTTGCGTGTTTGTTTGGGATGACGGGACACTTTCATTCGTACGTTGTTGGGTGTGTTGTATCGCTTTCATATGCCTTCCATAGCTCCTAGGCCATTTGACACTCTTCAATCTGGCTTGAAACTGTTAATAATGACTTGATTGCTGCAAACATGTTGCTTAGATCATCCATGACGTAAATAAACACTGACTCGGTCCAAGATTATAGGGTGTGTATAGCCATAGCCGTTCCGTTTGAACACAGACCCTAAGCCGTGATTGTTGCTTAGATCCTAGTTAGTGACCGTCCTTTCAACGATATTGAGCGGTTCAAGGCTTCGAACCACGCGTCAGTATTGTTTATTCCACAAGTTTGATAAGCCAATAATGGGAATTTATGAGTAAATTACTGGTTAATAGGTGTTAAATGGTTTTAAATTTTAATTTTGGTTGTATATAAGGTAAGCTTTCTATACGGGAACAAAGGCTTCGGTGTGTTAGGACGAATGATGGGCTGCCATGTCGAGTGCTTAACAACGAATCATGAACTTTCCATGACTTGCCAGCCTACCATCTCGGCACCACGAAGCATAGGAAGGGTAGTCTAATGGCATTGCTCCTGTTGAGGTCTACATACAAGGAATCATGAGGTCTTGGATCCTTGGGAATTACACCTGCTTCCTGTTCAGATCTTTTGGTCCCGTCAGTTGCATCTTGTGTTGTTTAAGGCACCAGGGACAGGATTCCAACACTTATCAAAGTTCCATCACTTATCAAATTGTTAGAAGTAGGGCTCGCTAAGAGGAACAGATCTTTTATTCTCAATAATCTGATCTCTTTGTTCTTAATATATCTCAATCATCTAATTTATTACATGGAATGGTTGAGATCCTACGTAAACATGAGAGAAGTAGATAATTAAAACAAAAGATCTGTTCCTCTCACAAGAGGGTCACGATGGACAATCACAAAACAACATCAAAATTATATTAAAATGATATTAATTTGGTCTTTAAAATTTCAAAATTACAAATTAAAATTAAGCTTGTTTGAATAATTACATTAAAACAATATTATTTTAATAAAATAATTTGAACTAAGCTTTAAGTTAATTATCTAAACTTAAGTTTGATTTAAAATTCGATCAATTTAGATATAATTTATTAATTTTAAACCGATAAAAAATAAGTTGAGTGAGGCTTAACTTGTTATCCCTAATCAATGACATGTGTCCTTAATTCTTACAGATAATATTTTATTATGAATTTGATTTAATTAATAAATAAAATTTGAATTATTCACATTTAATTAACCGTGACCCATTGATCCAACTTATTGACACTATTACTAACTTCATCAATATATGGACCGACCTTAGATTACAAATTCAATTTACAATGTCTTCCAAAACTTAAATAAACGAAAATATATGAAAGCATCGGTCCAATTATATAAAAAATACAAAGAAAATCATTTTGCGTACAATGGAGTGACTAACTATAATCTTTGTGGGCCTTCTAAATGATGGATTTTATGGTTTCTTAGGCTAAAGACGAAGTTGGGTTTTGGTGTACTCCATCTAGACCCGTAAATAAGACCAAAGTGTTCTTCACGAGAATACACTCTAATGACGTTTTAAGATGATGCACTTCAATTTTTTTTAAAATGATATGTTTAATTTTCAATTTACTAATGGGTTGGGTTGAGTTGGATTAGGCCGGCTTAGACCCAAATTTGCCTAAAACAATTCGATCTTAAGCTCTAGGCCCGAGCCCAATAGAGGTGGGGCAATCCAAAGGTCTAATTAGGATTTTTTTAATTTAAAAAAGTTAAAATCATATCGTGTCATCTAGAAATTTATAGCTCGAGTTTAGTCCTGGCTGAAGTTTAAAATTCTTGAATCTCTCCTAAAACTCAACAAATTCGAATTAAATTTGTTAATTTTAAATTAGGTCAAACAAATTTTATCAAACTTAATAAAAAATAACATAATTATGTTATTGTTAAAAATTCAAATTATTTGAATTAATTTTTATTTGTTAATTTCCAATGAAATTAAATCGTCATATCATCACAACCATAATCATACAGGAGAGATGGTGGGAGTATTGACATTATCATCATCATACTCAGTCTGAGTTCTGCATTAAAGTGGGATATCGGAAGGTTTGATAGTACGCAACCTTATCTCGACAGAGTAGAAATGTTGTTTTCAGTAGACTCATATGCCAATGTGTCAATAAAAAAGTGATGCAAGTTATAAGAGTAGATATGAAAATTGATATATTAAAATAGTAGGTAAATAAAATTTAATAAGTAAATAATAATAATTAAAGAACTACAAATCGCCGTAAGTTAATACAAGTTTAAAAGAAAAAGTTATTAAAAAAATAAGACAAACAGATTTAGATAAGCTACAACGTTCTGTTCATATTTGCTATGTTGCAAACGTCTGCTCACCATTTTTTAAATTGTACATGTCAACATCATATAAGGGTTAAGCTAATCTGCTATGTCTCTTTCTAATTTTATCATATGTCTCGGAAGAGACAACCACCAATTTAACAATAATAATTGAGCGAACTAGTTAAATAGATTCTTAGTTACTTCGCTATAATTAGCTTAACAATCTAACACCAACTTTCTCACTATCTAAACAATAATAATCTCAAATTTCTAAATAAAGTCAAAAGGTAAAAATACCTAATACTTCGACCTAATCTATAAAACGTTAAATACCCATTCAAGTACCAACCGAAGAACATCTAAAACCTTAAAAATGGAGACCCGTTGAGCCAATGGAAGCAGAAAGACCACTAAAAACGCGTCGAAAAGCATCAAACAAACACAAATCAAACGAACAAATAACAAAACAAATTAAAAAAGATGTCAATTTAACTCAAAATTATGTCAAAGAAAAATAAAAAAACCACAAAGTTCCTATCAAAGCGAGAGAGAACATAAACAGAAAGGAAAATAGATGATTGTAGAAGTGTCGACATATTGAACTAAAACTGGGAAACGGTGGAGGACCTGGAGGTACTAGCTGCTAACTGTTAGGTGCATGGTCTGCAGGATGAGCACACTATGTCCTCATCTTACAAATTTATAATTGTCGGCCCACCTTTACTATAACATATTTACTCAACTACCCCTTCGCTCTTGAAAATTCTGAAGAATGTCAACATACAAGCATTAGCCTATTTCTTCTACTTTAGTATTTATGGCAAAAGAAATATTTTTCAGTTTAAATTATTTATGAAAATTTAATTCTAATATTTATAATATATAACATTTAAAAAATTAAAAATTATTCTATTTGAAATCTAAAATCATATATGACTTTTAATAAAATAATACTGTTAATTAAAATGTTCAATTCGTAATACAATATTTATTAAAGATATAAAAAATAACAAGTTATATATTTCTTATAAGACCAAAATAAAAATTTAAGATTTGGTTAATTTACAATATTAATTTAAAAATTAAAATATATTTAAAATAAATAAAATCACAAAACCATTTAATGTATGAAAGAAGGGCGTTTTCGTAACTTGGAGGTTCCGTTCATAATATTTTATTCTACAGAGACAAAAAAAAAAAAACCCAATTAGGCAACACGTCAGTTTCGCTTTTGACATACGCGAGAAACAGAAGCAGTGTTCAGAAATGCCTAGATTTGAGCACAACCCGACTTCGATATTCATGAGTGTGTTCCTAAGGAAAAGCATAAGCATGTTTCAGGAAGTTGCTTACTTGTTCATGGACTTGCTCTCGATTATGGTCTCAACTATTCGGTACACTATTAGCATGCGAGCTCGTCAACCCTCCACAGGTTTTATCAGATACTCCCCACTAATGTTGTCCATGGCTGCTAGACATGATCGTTAGTGATGATCTTCGAAACTTCCTGCTCCTTTAGGAGCTCTTTCATGGTGAGCTATCTGGGTTTTTTTTTTTTTTCCGTTTCATTGGACCTTCTTGTACCGGTACAATATAGGCTTGACCTTTATGGTTCCTGATCTTGCTTGTCTCTTAGCATGCAATTTGCATCACTATGGTTTATTGACATGAAAGTTTTGATCTTTCTCGCTTTGTTGATGATTGTGGTAGTTACAGATCTGGTTTTGTTTCAATAAAAGAGCCAAATTAGAGAATCATTTCGAAGTTGATTCAGGCTCATCCATTATTTACTTCTTCTAAGTACAAGCTTATCGTATGAAAATTGAAGGGATTTGTTCTGATCATCAAAGCCAAGAGCGAAGAAAGAAAAAGTGCAGTAAGTACAGATTCAATGTTAGTTCATGTACCTGAATCTTAGTTCTATCAGGTTTTGAAAATTGTAATGCAACAGCAACTGTGGAATCTAAATTCTCATTACTTGAATTGATTAGAAATCTTCGTCTGCAGATGGAATAACCTGTTTCTGGTATAATTTCATGTTAAAGAAAGTTCAATTGTTTCTTCAAATCTGTGTAAGGCAAATAAATTGCAGAAACCATGGGATTCACATCAGTACAATTTCGTAATAGTGAGTTCCTGGAGTAGAATCAGCATTTGTTTCGTTCAAAATTTTCTGTCTGGGAGGGGAAACGGTACTCTTGTAAGAGAGCCAACTTCAATTATCGTCTCTTCGGGATTTCAGTTTCGTGTGAGCTTGACTAATTTTTTATGAAATGTTCTTGAACTTGCATGTCAGGGAAGACACATTTGGCATGAAAGTTATTGTATTTGATCACTATATTATGCTACTAATCTCATAATAAGTATTTAGGGATGAGAATAAACCATATCAAACTCAAGTGACAATTTTTGTATTGGCCTCGAATCAACCTGAACTATTTGGTGGCCTAAAGGCCTATACTCGTGTCAGAGTTTTAGCAACCTAAATTTGAGTTGTTGGGACCGAGTTTGAGCCTGAGCTTGAACAGTCAGAACAACCCATTTAGGTAAAATTAATGTTGATTATATTATAAAACCAAGGAAGTTATAAGATTTTGCAAAATGATGATGATGCCCATCTCGTCTGAGAGTATTAGTCGAGATAGCCTTACATGAAAGCCTTATATGTAAATTAGGCAAACCTATCTAATAAACTAGTTTTTTAGTTAGTTAGGTTTAGTCTACATTTTTTGGTATCAGACCTGAGCTCTCAGATTTATGAGGTTAGTTTAGAGGGGTCTTCTAATAGAAGGTGAACTGGACCATACGCGGGACGCGTGTTCTTTCGCAATGGAGGAAATTGATGCATTAAGTATCATAGTCTCACATCACTTGAGAGTATTGATCGAGATGACCTTATATGCAAACTGGGCAAACATATCTAATGGACTAGTCTTTTGGTTAATTAAGTCTGGTTGCATCAGATGATTAAGTGGCATAAGAAGAAGAATGTAATAATAGACAGGTAGTTGAGTCATCGCCTTCTTCTATAAGAATAGTAGCTCTTCTGGTGAGGGGTATACTAGAGTCGATGGATTGAATATAAGATAAAAAATAATGACGTTCTTAAAGTTATTGAAAGCTAAGGTAGAGGTGTCCATGGGTGCTGGGCCATTAATTTTTTTAAAAGAAGAATTTTTTAAAACGTTGTCATTTTGAAATTAATAGTCAGATTACGGACCTGGCCCTTTTGACCTCAATTTGTGAGCCGCCTGTGGCCCAATCAATTGGGCCAAGCTAGGCCGGGCCAATTTTGACATCCATAATTAAAGGTATCAAATATGCCCTAAAAAAAATTAAATTTAATAATAATGATTATAACAATTTAAACAAGAATCTTATTTCGACTGATCCAATATATTAAATACACTTTAGATTTCAAAAATCGCTTTTACTAGGGATGTGTCAATACTTTGTCTCCTTCAACTTTGCAGGTTCCTCAAAAGTTCATAACAGTTAATGAACAATTTTAAGACAAGGTACATTGAAATTGAAAATGTTCGTAACAACCATGATTTTTTCTGCAATTTTATCAATCATTCGAAATCATATAATGCTTCTTTTTGTGTATAATGTTAAGAAAACCATTTGAGAGGGAAAAGGAGATGTAGAGAGTGAAAGAGCAAAAGGAGATAGATCGTCCCTGCAAATTTCTAATATTAGTGTGATCAAATCTTCCAGGGAAAAAGTCCTGGAACCAAAATCCCAGAAGAGATAAATGAAGTGAAGAGACAACAAGATCTTGACTCTCACTGCTCTTCGCAGCTTGTAGGCAAGCAACTAGCAGCAACCATTAATGGAAGAAACACCTGCTTATATTATAATTGCCAGACACAACAGAAATGGGATGGTACAGGACTCATTTCACTGTTTTCTGGATCACAAAATATACATTTTTCTTCATACATAAACTCTTCCTCTTCACAACTTTGACATTGCTATATCCATTACATCGACGAGGAAATCTGTAAATCAAAATTGAAAACTTATCAGAAGAGCAGCCATGTTTGTAAATCTTGAAGCTGCAATGAAAAAGGTTGTTAATGGAGTCATTGATCATGTACTGTACCTGCATCTTCTTTGGTGAAACAAAGGGGGGGTGTGATCCTAAAAACGTTCCCATAAAATCCTCCTTTTCCTATAAGAACTCCCATTTCTGTTACAGTAACAAAAGTATATGATCAGTAACAAGTTGGTTCAGTTTTAGTTGAGAAACTGGGGAAGATTCAGACCTTTCATCTGGTCCATCACATGCAGGGTTTCAGCTTTTGCAGGAGTTTTCTGTTGGCGGTCAGTCACAAACTCAACTCCAAGCATCAACCCTCTTCCTCTTACATCCCCAATTACTAGAGAACATTTAAGAATTAAGAACAATAGTAATCATTAAGTACATTGGAAAAGAGAAATAAGCATATAAATCAAAGAAAGCGTGCGGGTTTTAAATTGCGGATTGCAGGTTATACTGCCGTTGCTGACGATAATTGCGAACGATACAACCGTAATTGCACTTACTTTCGTACTTATCCATGAGTACAATTAGTCTGTTTTTCAGATAATTCCCCACCGCTAGAGCGTTTTCCTGGAGATTTTCTTTCTCAATGACTCTCAGAACTGCCAGGCCTGCAGCTGTACACACAGGATTTCCCCCAAATGTATTGAAGTAACTTCGACGAGTCAAGACTTCTGCAACTTCAGGGGTTGTCACAACAGCACCTAGAGGAATGCCATTTCCAATTCCCTGCACGAACAGAAAATGCAGGAAAGTTTTAAATTGCAGATTCCAGGATAAAAATTGCGATAACAGTTCAGGTCAGGGCCAAAACATGAGAAAAGATATGCATCTACAAAAACAAGAACTAACCTTTGCCATTGTCACTATGTCAGGAACAACACCATGGGCCTGAAATCCCCAGAAATGAGTGCCTGTTCGAGCAAATCCAGCCTGAACTTCATCAGAAATACAAAGGCCTCCAGCATCTTTAACAGTTTTATATGCAGCAGGCAAATATCCTGGAGCCAGTTCTACAATTCCACCCACTCCCTATCAAGTAATTCTAAAAGATGTTACTTAAGATAGTAATTCTGAAGGAAAAATTAAAAGTCAGAGTTGATTCTGAAAAACCTGTATAGCTTCAGAAATGAATCCTGCAACCTGACCACTAGTTCCAAATTGAATGATATCTTGGACATCTTTTGCATACTTCTCTCCATCTGAGCCAAAAACACCTCTATATGGATCCGGATTCATCGCATGATGCACCCCACTCTGTTGTTTTCCAGTGAAGAGATGTTTAGAAATATGTAGCAAGAATAATATGTAACAAACAAGATAAGAACACAATCAATCAGGTAATGTGCCTACGTGCTCAGCAGCCTGAGTGAATATATATATATATGTATATGCACCAATAAAATCAAGAAAAAGAATTCGGATTGACCTAATTTAGGGCTAGTTTTCTTAGGCCTTGCTTTAAGGAATTAGGCCGGACCCAACCAAAATTGCTACCATGCCTAGCAAGTAGCAACAAGATACGTAGACAACTAAAGATAAGATGTTGTCACAGTTTGGGAAAGACTTGCAACAAGATCAAATCTTTCTTGCCCTTAAATGTTGTGAATCTTGTGATAAAGACTAAACTATAACGTGTCAAGAGAACGAATCAATTTCGCAAGCATCTGATCAAAACAACCCATACGTTTCTGGTGATATTTCTGAAATTGTAGATAGTGAAGCATGAACCTACTCTGAACTGATGTGGATATACCATATATTGTTAGTCCTGACACCAACATTGATACTGTAAGTCCAAAACCATGAAATCAGCAGAAGATTTTTCAGTTCATAGATTGGCCCCCACTGAAACTCATATCCAATTTTTCCCATTTCATAAAATAGGTTTTTAAGTATTTATCATTATTTCCGATATTTTTTTATCCTAAAGTTAGATTATTTTTAAAATTACACCAAATATTATAGCCTGATACTATACATAACCAATGAAAATTTGAATGGAAACTTATTGTTCGTGTACCTGTATAACGTTAAATTTCCAATTAGATTGTGCAGTGGCACTCATTGTTGCTGCAGCATTCCCATGATAAGCATTCCTAAGTGAAACAATATCCTGACAACCTGTGTACAATCTAGCAATCATCAGAGCCAACTCATTGGCTTCAGTCCCAGAATTTGTGAAGAACACAACCTGCATAACGAACGAACTTAATTACGACAACTGCAGACGATACCGACCTAAAAAGATTACGGTACGAATCTAATTGCGATAATTACGAAGCTATTTGACATGACATGACAGGAATTCTCGTACCTTAAGATTTCCAGGCATCTTGGAGACCAAAGCCTCGGCGAAGTCAGAGATAACGTTGTTAAGGTAAAGGACAGTGGAGTGCTGTAAGCGCTTCGATTGTTCGACCATCGATTGCACCACTTCAGGATGACAGTGGCCACAGCACACCGTAGCAATCCCTCCGAAAGCGTCTAAGTATCTGCGGCCCTGATCGTCGAACAGATACTGCATCTTCCCATCAACCACGTGAAGCTGAAACATTGAAGAGTGAATTTTGATTCCAATCACATCAAGAAAACAGAAAGACGATCAAACGGGGACTCACGGGCTTGTTGTAGAAATAGAACAAGGAAGGGCTGAGATACTGTTTCCGTTTGGTCATGATCTCGTCGGCCGAGGGGCCGGAGTAGGGCGGAGGAGAGTAGTCGAAGGAGGGCATTGAGGGACAAAGAGCGCCGTCTTGCTGGCGCATAGCGTGAGAGAAGCAGCGTTGTGACCTGCTTCTTCCAAGCAACAAGCTTCTCGCCATGAATCTCTGCATCTTCCTTCCTCTTCTTCTTCTTCTTCCCTAAGATCTCTCTGATTCCTTGTTTTCCTCAACGTGGGGTTGGTCTGGTTATCGTTGTGTAACCGAACCTTGGCTCGTAGAAAGCGGGACTTTTGAGTGGTGGAGCGATAGAGGTCCGAGAATGGAAGGCTTATATAGAGAGAAAACTCAACATGTCACGACTCACGTATATGGGAAAGTACAGATACGTAGAACTTTGGATTCAGTGTTGGTTTGGTTTTGTTTGGATTTTCCAAGGAATATAGATACTATTTTTTATTATTTTAATAATTTTCAAAATTAAAAAATAATAAATTGAATTAATTAAATATGCATTTCTCTAAATTCTTTCCGTATTTTATCTTTACCAGCATGAAAAATAGTTAAGAAAAAGAGTTGAAAAGCATATATCGTTTATTTGGATTATCCAAGGAATGCCGGATCTATTTTTATTATTCTTAATAAATTGTCAAAAATAAAAAGTTTCTTTTATCATTTCTATATTTTAGAAATAATAAATCGAATTAATTAAGTATGCAATTCTCTAATTTTTATAAATATTTTATCTTTATCAGCATGAAAAAATAATTAAGACAAAAGTTTGAAAAACATGTATTGTTTTTTCTTTTTTGAATACAAGGGAAAATAAACAGAAATATACGACTAAACTAGGTCAGTCGGCGGGCAAACCCTGACAATACAAAGTGCCGCTCTAATCAGAAGCTGAAAAAGATAGTATGAAGGTCGGAGGATCCATAAGAACGTGCAACCTTGGGTGAACATGCATCGCTGCAACTGCCAGACTATCTGCGCATGTATACCTCTCTCGATAGACATGGTGAACCTGTACCTCCCAATCACGCTCCATCAATGCAAATATCTCCTGCACCAAAATAGAATTTATAGTCAGGAAATAACCCGAAGGGGATAGGATATTGATGACCTAAAGTGAGTCGACTTCCAGAATGATTTTTCGATATCCAAAGTCCCATGCCACTGTGAACCTTGTGTGAATCCCTTGTAATTCAGCGCCCAAAGGCGTGAAAAAACAATACATGTTTTTTTTTTTTGAAAAACATGTATTGTTAATTAGTCATATAATATTTCTCTTCTGTAATTAATTCAAATTAGTTTATTATTCATTTATCTCTCTATTAATGAGGGTAAGGTTGCGTATTATTGGATCTTTCCAGACTCCGCGTGTTAGCAAAATTTTTATTGGACATTGTTATTATTGTAGATTATTATTCATTTATAATTGTTTAAGGAAGGGAGAGCCATGAAATAATTGGTAAAAATTGCTCCTTACAAGTTTGAATCACGAAAACAACCTTTTTGTAAAAATTACAAAGGAAAAACTGTATATATTGATGACTCTCTCCTAACTCTCGCAAAACAAGAAATTTTGTGTACTAAACACGTTAGATTTTTAATAATTGGTTATGGATGGATATAAGAGTTATCAAGGTGATGGAGTTTGTGGGATTTTAGAGATACTGCCTTTTTTTTTTCAAAGGAGTGATGTAACAGCCCAGACCACCCGCTTGCAGATATTGTCCGCTTTGAGCCTCGGCCTCTCGGGCCTCGCGCTCTCACGG
>JANZXR010000005.1:1206012-1269502 GCA_027575705.1 Erythroxylum echinodendron | reverse complement strand
GCTCATTCAATGAGCATTCTCAATATTATGCCTTGAAGAGGATTCGAACCTCCACGCTCTTTAGCACGAGATTTTGACTCTCGCGTGTCTACCATTTCACCACCAAGGAGGAACCATACAAAAATAAATGAACCTATGTGGTTACACACTTATGAGTGTAATATTTCCTGTCTATGATTATTTAATTTATTATGAGATAATTTATTAAATAATCTATATGGCATATTATTATATTTTTTGTTAATACAGAAAATATAATTAATATTGGAAACTCTCTTGTACAAAATAAATGAATAAAATAAAATAGTTTTATTTTATTTCATTTATAAATAATAATTATTATTAAAAAAAGGCAAAAAAGAGTCACATGGTATTTGCCTTCGGTGGTTATTGTTTTGGTTTTATATTTAACCAAAACAATAACGAAACGTTGTAGGAAAAAACAAGTTGATTTATGAGGGTTTTTAACGTATAAGAACAAAGCGAACAAGTTGGTTCTTTTAAGTTTTGCGTCCATTCAAAATATAAAAGGCAAGAAAAGGGGTTTTGAACTTCTTACTTGTTCTTAATTTTTACATAAAAATAAACAAGAGAAAATGTTTGTTTTCTCCGGTCTTGAAGAAAGAGTTTTTCAAATTTATCCACAGTCATATCAAGTGTTGAAAGTGGGACATATTTTTCGGTGTGGAGCATATAAAGACTTCGTATTTTCGAAGTTCAGTATCGGTTAATCCTCACGAATTCCAGGTATTTATTACTCCCTGTTCTGATTATAAGTATTATTCTTAAACGCAATAGATCTATATAGGATTGCAATTTTTGTTTTCGCTGCGTATACGATCCTTGACATCGCACAAACACCCAACCTTAGTATCTTTCTCCTCACTAGGATTTAACCTTTTGAATTGTACCTTATTCAGATTTTATCTTTCGACTTCAATTTAGATGATAATTTTTGTAATAAAATGATGACATCGTATTTAAATTTTAAATTAAAAAAGATATTAATCAAATTTAACTCAAGTTTTATAAAATTCGAATGACGAACTTCTAATTGAGTTCGAACTCAAACGTATGGCTCGATGTCAAGCCTAATACACTCTCTAATATCAAAAAGAGAGGCTAGCCCAAGCTAATATATCCTAATTTTTTCCCTCAGCCTAGGTATGCAAAATTCAACATCAAATACGTCCTTCTAATGCAATTTTGCAATTTCAAGGATCCATTAAACGAGAGTTGGTTATGAGAAAATTGTAAAAATAATAGCATTAAATGTAAGCCTAGTCTAACTTTACTATTTTTTATTGCTTGGATTTAAAGTCTCTTGTGTTATAATAGAGATTACAGCGATTTAGGAATATTTCCCTTCCTTATTTATTTCTGTAACAATCTCCTAAATAATAGGAGTTCATACGTTTGTAATCCCTATTAAAAGGTTGTCTTTGTACATTATAATTATCGATTAATACAATAGAAATTCCCCAAATATCAAATTTTGTCGTGGTATCAGAGCAGCAACAGTTTCTGCGTTTTTCAATATGAGTGAAGGAGAAAACTCCGGGGCTTCAGCAATGTCTGAAGTAGCTACCATCTTATTACAACAAATTGCTCAACTGCTTCAACAACATGCCCCGCTACGACCTTAAACAGACACCAGCCCCAACATTACCATTGATATCAAATTAAACAATTAAAATTATGCGTTATGGTCACGCCTGATGGAGGTCGCGATTGGCAGCCGAGGCAGATTACAACATATTACTGGAGATCCTGCTGCCCCACTGAAAACTGATCCAGCATATCGACTATGGGTGCAGAAGGACCTGCAAGTATTTGGATCGATTATACAGGCCATGGAACCAGATTTGGCTCCACAATATGTTGAGTACCCCACTGCGAAAGACCTTTGGGATGGTCTTGTAGCAACCTATCGCAGTGGGGAAGACAGTTTACAGGTTTTTGACCTAATGACAAAAGCTAACTGAATGCTACAGGGACACCTCTCTATAGAGCAATATTATGCCCTATCGCAAAGTATTTGGAAGGATATCGATCGCCGGTTTCCAAACCCCATGAGGCTACCGGAGGACATTGAAACTTTCAACAAAATTTGACGGGAAGAGAGGCTCTTCCAATTCCTTGCGCGATTGGATGCCAAATTCGACATAATTAAGCGGGATTTGTTGAAAGATACGCCGCTACCCTCAGTGGAAGTAACCTATGCTACTATTCTCCAGGAAACCGCCAGGAGGAATATTTTGAATCCCTCGGCAGATCCAACCAGAGAAACAACATCACAGGGCGTAGGTATCGGACTTGCTACGAAAGGGCTGGAACATAATCGGACAGAACCCACAAGAGCTACAAGATTTAACTGCTCAGAACTCACCAGAGGTCCAGGAACTTCATCCTCCCGACGTAATCGAGACAGGGCACAAACGGATAAGATGTGCGACCACTGTGGAGTAAAGGGGTCACCTGAAGCGGGACTATTTTCACTTAGTTGGGTATCCCGACTGGTGGGAACACCGCGAGAAGAAGGCAGACATTCGAGAAAAAGGGAGAGTCGCCACTGCCGTGGGTAGCTATGAGACCACCAGCACCGGCAAAGTAGGCAGAAATGGGGAGATGGCTAGATTTGCAGCGGCGGGAATTGGGAGATCTGGAGCCTTCTGCCCCCTGTAATTCTGAAAATGTGTATAATGACCCCTGTGCTTCTGGAAAAGTAAAATTAGGTCCTTATATTTCTGAAAATTGTCATTCGGGTCCCTCTGCCTTGATAGCTCAAGGCCCAAAGGAGAATAAGTCTCAGAAATGGTTGTTTGATTGTGGTGCAACAGACATTATGACTTATGACGTGACTGATTTGGTGAAAACTAGTGTTCCTCGAAAAAATCATATTCAGACAGCTAATGGAGACTTGGCTCCTGTTCAAGGGGCTGGAGTAGTTGAATTGACGCCCACTTTGAAATTGTTTAATTGTTTGTTTGTACCATCACTATTGTGTAAACTGCTTTCCATCAGTCATGTCACTAAGGAGCTCAATTGCACAGTTTTAATGTACCCTACCTTCTGTATTTTGCAGGATATCCATACGAAGGAGATCATTGGGTGTGGAACTGAGCAAGGCGGGCTATACTACGTTGATGAGGTTGCTCAGAAAGGATCAGCTATGTTGGCTCATGGATCGGTTGATAGGTAGAGTTGGCTGTGGCATCGACGCCTCGGGCACCCTTCCCACGATTATCTAAAATTATTGTTTCCGAAATTTTCTAGTACTTTTATTCAGCGTGATACTTGTGTTTTGGACAAAAGCCATAGACAATCTTTTTTACCCAATAATACCAGAATTGATACATTTTTTTCACTAATACATTCTGATGTGTGGGGTCCTGCACCTGTCTCTGGGCCATATGGTTTCAAATATTTTCTCTTATTTATTAATGATTGCACTAAGATGACCTGGGTTTATTTTCTGAAAAATAAGTCTGATGTGCCTCAAAAGTTTTTTCATTTCTACTATATGATTCAAACCCTGTTTCAAAAACAAATCCAGATACTTCGGTCTAATAATGGGAAGGGGGGGTGGAATTTGTTAATACTACTATGACTCAGTTTTTTTAGGAACGAGGGTTGGTCCACCAAACTACATGTCCTAATACCCCTCAACAAAATGGGGTCGCTGAACGGAAGAACCGTTTTCTTCTTGAAATTACCCGAGCATTAATGCTTGAATCTTATGTTCCTACCTATTTCTGGCCCGAAGCTGTTGCTACGGCCACTTATCTCACCAATCGTCTTCCCACCAAAATCTTTAATCTTCGTACACCAATTTAGATCTTGGTTGATCACACTGGAGTGCCCCCAGCCTTGGCCCTCCCCCCTCAGATCTTCGGTTGTTCTGTCTTTGTACATATCCCAAAGGCAGAGCGGACAAAATTTGATCCTTGCGCAGTTAAATACGTCTTTGTTGGATACGGGGTTAACCAAAAATCCTACCGTTGTTATAATCCCATCACCTGTCGCATATATACCACTATGGATTGTAATTTCTTGGAGACTGAATATTATTACACCTCTAATTACACCCAAGTCAGTGTTCAGGGGGAGAGTTTGCGTAGGTCGGAACCACTGAATTGGCTGCTTAGTCCAACTCTTCCTGTAACTGTGTCCAACATACAAGCTGACAGGTCCGTTGAGCATGCCTCTGAAAACCGGCTGAGCGAGATGACACTTCCTGAACTCCTTCATCGGATATTCCGGAGGTAAGTGGTTATGATATTCTTAATGCTGCTTCTGCTATGCATCCTTTTAATCATGAAAATGCAGAGTATATGCCAGAAATACCTACGCAACCAGAAAGATATGTTCTTCCTTCAAGGAGTACAAAGGGAGTACCTCCAAAGAGATACATAGCTGGAAATGAACCAAGTTCATCCAAATACCCAGTGGAAAACCTGGTAAGGGGGAGTCTTTCGGAGACTGTTGGGGTGTTTCATACCACACTATATACTGAGCATATTCCCAGAAATATAGATGAGGCGATACGGAAAGAGGAATGGTACAAAGCTATGAAGGTGGAGATGGCTGCACTAGAGAAGAATGAGACATGGGAGAAATGTGTGTTTCTTACTGGAAAGAGGACTGTTAGATGTCGGTGGGTCTTCACAATAAAGCACAATGCAGACGGGACAGTAGAGAGATATAAGGCGAGATTGGTTGCTAAGGGATACCCTTAGACATATGGAGTAGATTATACAGAAACTTTTTCTCCAGCTGCAAAAATTGACACAATTTGAGTATTGTTTTCTATTGCAGCAAATCTGGATTGGCCGCTTCATTAATAAGATGTTAAGAATGCATTCTTGCATGACGACCTAAAAGAAGAGGTTTACATGGATTCACCACTTGGTTTCTCTAGTGGCTTTTGGCAGGGTGAGGTATGTAGGTTGAAGAAGGCTTTATATGGATTAAAACAATCCCTGAGGGCATGGTTTGGGAGGTTTACTATGGCTATGAAGAGATATGGATACCGGCAGAGTAACTCCGATCATACACTCTTTATGAAGAAGAGGGGAGGATTGATAACATGTTTGATTATTTATGTAGATGATATGGTGATTATCGGGAGTGATTCAGAAGATATAGTGAGGCTTCAGATGAATCTATTTAAGGAATTTGAGATGAAAGATTTAGGGGGCTTGAGGTACTTCCTTGGAATTGAAGTTTTGAGGTTGAAACGAGGAATTTATATATCTCAACGGAAGTATATTCTGGATCTACTAGCTGAGACAGGTATGGTTGATCGTAAGCCAGCTGAGACGCCGATTGTTGTGAATCATGGTCTGAAGATTGAAGATGGAGCAGAATTGGTGGATCGAGAGAGATATCAGAATCTAGTGGGCAAACTCATATACTTATCACACACAAGGCCGGACGTGGCATATGCTGTAGGAGTTGTGAGTCAGTTCCTGCACAAGCCGCAAAAGGATCACATGGATGCAGCCTTAAGGATTGTCAGGTATTTGAAGGGCTCACCTGGGCGGGGGATATTGTTCAAGAAGAATGGTCATCTACAGGTGCAGGGATACACAGATGCCGATTGGGCTGGGAATCCTATCGATAGAAGATCTACCTCTGGGTACTTTACTTTGGTTTGAAAGAGTAAAAAAACATAAGGTGGTTGCCTTATCCAGTGCTAAAGCAAAGTTCAAAGGAGTGGCTAGAGGATTAGCTGAGATTTTGTGGATCAGGAAATTATTGTCAGAATTAGGGTTTCCACCAAAGCAGGCGTGCCCGTTATTATGTGACAATAAGGCAGCGGTGAGTATATCGGAGAATCCAGTTCAGCATGACCGGACAAAGCACATTGAGGTAGACTGGCATTTTGTCAAGGAAAAGTTGGAGGAGGGAATCATTGCATTACCATATGTTCGCTCAGAAGACCAGTTAGCTGATATTCTGACTAAAGCTGTGACTGGGCGAGTATTTCATGGGACCCTTAGCAAGTAGGGTGTTAGTGATCCTACGACCCAACTGAAGGGGGAGTGTTAGAATAGAGATTACAACGATTTGGGAATATTTCCCTTCCTTGTTTATTTCCGTAACTATCTCCTAAATAATAGGAGTTCATACGTTTGTAATCCCTATTAGAAGGGTGTCTCCGTACATTGTAATTATCGATTAATACAATGGAAATTCCACAAATATCAAATTTTGTCATCTTGAGGCAGTGAAGCTCGTTGCTCATTCTTGTCCGAATTTTCATCCACAGTGAGTACTCATCATGGCAATCAAGGAAGTGCTTGGATGCGATTGGAGCTGTTCTGTGCATCATGTTCTGCGCGAGGGAAATCAATGTGCAGATTTCCATACGAAACAAGACTTGTCAAGTACCGAGCGATTGCATATTTGGGATTATCCAGCTCCAGACCTACGTTTGCTCCTCATGATTGATTTTCATTCTATTGCTTTTTTTAGGCGTTAGTCCTCTCTTGCTCATATATATACTACACTACCAAAAAAAAAATCAATTACTATTACCTACAAATGTATTAAGCCCAAACTCTCTTCTTACATGTGTGCACCTTTATAATCACACACTAAAATAAGACGTAAAAATTAATTTACCAAATTAAGTAAGTAGGCTTGGTAAAACTTGTTCGACTTGACCTGGTTTAAAGTTAACTATTCGACATAAGTTGAATGAATTTCAATTGGGGTTCAGGCCTTTTTATTTTCAAAATTTTGAGGGTTAGATTAAGCTTAAACTAGGACTGTTTAGTTCGATTTGATCCAAAATCTAAAATTTTAAGTAAAACGATATCATTTTAAATAAATGATGTCATTTTTATTTTTTAAATTAAGATATATATTTAGTTCAATCCTCTAATTGAAATTTAGACTGTTCAAGTTTGAAGCCTCGAGTCTGATCAGATTTCAATTTAATTTTTAGGCTCAACTTATTGCCAAGTTCCATACTATACCCATAATATGAAAATCCATAACTCCAATTGCGACCATGCTTGTAAGTCCATTCCTAGTTATAATTTAACAAAATTTTATACTCTACATCTTCTAATATAAAAGGGAGATGTTAACCCAAAATTATGGATGTCATTTTTCTTAATTTTTGAAATAAAAAATGTTTATATTATCTTCAATTTGAAATTAATTTAGATATAAAAATATCTTATATCAACCACTTTAGAAGGTAAAAGAAAAACATATAGATGATCCTTGATCCAAAATTAATTTAGGTTAAAAATTTTACAATCTTTAAATTTTTGAATGGATTAAAAAAAATATAAAAAACATATAGAATGAACATTATAGATTAATCAAATTTTATTTACATAACAATTCAACTCAGCTCTTAAATTCAAACCGAACTAATTGAATCCGACTAAAACTAATAACTTATTATTATTATCTTAAATTATTAATTTAATTGATTCATATTGACTTACTATATTATTGATATTTGATTAGTTTGCCAATTGATTTTAAAAAAAAAATGGATTAGAAAAACTGAAAATTTTAAGAAACTTTTAAAAAATTTTGAAATAAAAAATCTAAAATTTTGTAAATTACAGAATTATCTATGTATTTTATCCTTTTATTTATTCCAGTTCTTTTGGAATTTCTTAATAAAGTCTAGTAGTGCATAGACACTCGACATATACTGCCTTGACTAATCTGTTAAGTCAAGAAAAGTTGTCATAGGAAACGAAGCTGATGATAGCTACTAGCTTTCTAGCTTAGTTGGTCTTCATCATCATTACTACGTTGAAAAGTAAAAGAAAATAACCATATCATTGCTCAAGGTAAAAAAATAAAATAAAATCAAACGCTGAGTTCCCATTGGAGTGGTTATCCTATCATTTCATATCGTTCTGTGATATGACTTGTTTTTCATAATATTTTTAATTAAGTTTTATTTAAATATTAAAAAAACTTGAATCTTTATTTTATTTTAACCATTAAAATTATGAAAATTATCAAATCAACTGGATGCACAAGGCTTCCCGGTTTGTGAAAATCTAAGAAGGGTTATAATATATGCAACCTTTCTTTTATATTTTTACAATTAAGTTTTTTTTCTAATTTGAACATGTGATCTTATGATATTTTCATATGTTATAATGAATTTTATTGGAAGTTTATAAATTATTACTAAATCTTTCTAATGTAAGAAAATATGAAATAATATCGAAATTCATCCCAATTGAAACACATTGCAACTTTCGTGTTATGCAAATGTTTGAAACAAAGATGAATCTTTAAATAAACAAAGATAAAACTCTACATAAAGTTAATATGAATTGAAGAACTCTTTAAAATCAACAATAAATACAAAATAATATTTGATAACTTTAAGATTTTAAAGAATAAAAATATTAAAAATATTTTAGTTTGATTTGTACTAATTTTGAAAGATAGTTGTTATGTTAGGATGTCAAGTGTGAATAGGAATCTCACATTAGAAAATGATGAATTAGTGAAGGACATATAAGTAGAAAGGACCTATAAACTTAATATCTTAAGGGTTTGAGTTAAAGTGTGGTGTGAGGGTTCACGAGAATGTTCCTTCACTAGGCCTATGATGTAGTCTCTCGTGAAAGTGGGCTCCCCAAATTCAACAAGTGGTATTAGAGTTGATGGTTCGGCAAGGGACGAGTATGGAAATGATAGTCAAATTCTGTGGTTGCCTCCTTATAAAGAAGAGCAAGGAGACTCTTAATAGGCCCAGACTAGTAGAATAGAAGGGCTCTTGATGACATCATATACTCAAGTTGTTAAGAAAAAGGTTTTCGCTCAAAGGAGAATCCAAGTCCAATGTGGAAGTTTAGACTTAAGGGGGAGTCGGGGAGATTATTGAAATGTCAAGTCTGACCCACATTAAAAAGAGATAGAACTAATGGAGGACATATAAGTGAAAATAACCTATAAACTTAATGCCTTAAAGTTTTGGGTTGAATTATGGTGTCAAGGTCTACAAGTATGTTCCCTAACTAGCTAAGTCTATGGGATAGATCCTCCGAGAAAGTGGGCTTCTTAGATGCAACATATTAAATTTAAAATTTTTGTGAAATTTAGCATTAAATTAATTTTTTTAAAAGTTAAACACTTTTAAATATGTTATTTCTTATTTAACAATAATGAAATGCACCGTAAAGTCTAGCTTCGTATATCTTTTTTTCCATTTATGAGAAGGTCTTATCTTTCTCCTATTTTGTTGGGAGGGTTAAGCATTTGATAAAATTCAAAGTAATAATCTTACCTCTCTAGTGGTCCAGCTATATATCTAGAGAAACGAAAGGTCCAACATATAATCCTTGACATGGAAGGATTCTTCATTCTGTTCTGTGGATTTTTGATTTTTCTATCTTGGCTACATCCCACATGTGAGGAATTTGGACAAGGACACCTTGTAGTAATCTTACATTTATCATATTTCTTCTCCTTTCCTTGTATAGTTTTTGCTCTGTCTCGTTTTCGTATCACTACAAACTGAGCCCGTGAACCTTAAATTACTGTCTCATTTTCATAGCTGTCAAGAGATGTCGAGGTGGTGTGCGTTTACGTGCAAGGATGTCTTTAGTTTGGCTGCATGTTTGAAAATATCTGTTTAAAAGGTTGATGAGAACCCTATGCTATTAACTACTTTTTTATTTTAATCTCTAACTTTTCTTACAAATTAATCCTATTTTTGTCTAAAATGAATCATTATAATGAATATTGGTTGTTTTTTTTATTTGCTAAATTTCATAAAATATAGCTTTTATTCCAATTTATTGAAATTTAAATGCGCGCAAGAGTTATCTTATAATTGATAATTATTATAAAATTTATATAAATAATAAAAGAAAATATTTATCACAGAAAAACTCAAATTTATAATTAAATAAGGAAGATTGATCAAATCATTGACTCTATTGTCTGATAGATAACTGATCAATCGGATGAGAATAAAGATACAGTCTCATTGTACAAGTCAATATTAACAACAAAGAAATTGATAATGAAAAAGAAAATCGGTCGACTAAATATATATTACTAAGTAAAAACTTTCTAAACACAACACGAAAACGAACAAAGAACTTCTTTTCATCAAAAGAATTTAAATAAGTATAAATTTATTTATTTTTATCAAATTTTCGAAGATTATTCCAATAACTTTGAATTCCTATACAAGTTAGACAAGATGGGTCACCGTCTGGACCTATTTTTTCTCAAGATTTGTAATTTTGTATGATTACTTACAAATGAAATCGGTTTGGTTTTTTCATTTTTCCATGGCATATGAGAATTAGACTATGTCACGGGACGCATTTCCAAATTCAGCACTGTTTGGTATGAAGATAGGTATCGTCTGATAGGACATCCAATCATGTTCCTCTATTATTTATATATTCTTTTATCCATGAATAAGCCTTATATTTATCTTCGATCGAACTCTTTTGATTTTGGTGACGAAGGTAAGTGTTCAATTTTTATAAACCTCCCTATATTGTATATACAAAAATAAGGTCGTATTGATAAATAAGAGTAGTTTAATTAGTTTCAACTCTTCACCTAAGACTCTCCTTTATATGAAGTCTTGAATTCTCCTCACCACAAAGGAGAGGAAAGGGGAAATTTTCTCTGTTGATGATCCTCTAGCCTTCTGGGCATGCTCTTTGGTCAGATTAATTGCGTATGTCTCGCTTCCAGCGATAGTGCTGATGGGAACCTGATGCTGAGCAGGGATAGTGATCAATCAGCAGCTGACTAATCAGTATGTGACAACTCCTTGTGCGCAGAAGTGTACACCCTACGTAGGAACCTAAGAGACTTTGGGGTTCTAGATTTACCTCCTCTAAAGTTCTTAGAGTGGGGTCTTAGGATTAGTCTGACGAAGCTGAAATACCTAATATAAATAAAAAAGAATAACGTTGTATATTTATTCAAAAATTTAAGGTGTTACGTTATAAGATTGTTCTTGAATGTAAATTATCATTAATTCTTATTTTTAATCGAATTTAAAGATGTTTTAAAAATCGGAACAGGAGTTAAACCTATAAGATAAGAGGCTTAAAGTTTAAAAAGTTAAACTAGTACTAATCCTTCGTAAAATCGGCTAAAGATTGACTAAAAGTAAAGCTTTAAAATATAATTGAAATAGATTGTTCTTATACATCATAAAATTTGAAGTTTAATTGAAAAATTATTAAATGAAAATTAATTAAATTGTTTTGATTTACAATAGCTTATTAATTTACAAAAAATCTGATTAAATAATAAATTGATCATTTTTCAAAAACAAGAGTTATTAAAGTAAATTGAACTGAAAAATTGAATGGTTCAAAATTTTTACAGTTAAGTCGGTTGAACTAGTTGAGTTTTTTAATCATTCAAATTTAATATATTTATTAAATTTTCATGAACTTAAAGAATAAATGATTTGTTTACAAAAAGGATAATCATACTTTAATCCTTTCTTCTCTCCAGTAGTACAGACCATATCATATTTTTTAATTAATCCAAACCATAAAGTACAAGAATCGGTCAACAGGGAAAAAAGAGGAATGCACACGTAATGCCCCATCAAGCCTATATTTTATTTCATAGATTAACTAACATTTGGTAATCGAACTGTCAATAATTATTGTTCATTGTTTAACTTCGACACTGTTAATGGGTGGTGCCAGTAATGAGAGTAGACTTAAAATCTTTCAAAAGTCTTGGAATTTGATTTTCCACGAAAATTCTTCACAAGATTGTGATCAATGTTGATGTTAGTGCATGTCATTTGTTTAAATGTTAATCAGATAAGATTAATGTTTAAAACTCGGATTGGAAGTTAAATAAATAAGACAAGAGATTTAAGGTTTAAAAAGATTCAATTAGTATTAAACCGCTATAAAATTAATTAAAAATTAAATAATTTGAAATATAATTAGAAGAGAATAGAAGAATTTAAAGTTTTATTGAAAAAAAGAGTTAAATGAAAACTAATTGATTTATTTTAATCTATAAGAATTTACCAATTTACAAAAAAGATTAATTAAAGTTAATCAAACTGAATATTTAAAACTGAACAAAATATTAGTAAGTTTAAAGTGAAAATTGATTAAGATCCCTTTTTCTTAAAACATCAATCAAAGTTTGATTCATTATCATGTAAACCGAATCCTAGGGATTATGTTCCTAGGTAAGATTTTAAGACTTTTTTCACACTTTACGATGATTTTTGTCCAACTTTGTTTATTCAATGAGCAGCCATGCATGGCAAACACTCACGATGATTTCATTTTACAGTCAAAGAAAAAGGGAACACGTGAAGATGATTACATATATATAAATTTACCTCTTGAGGTCAAATATATCCCATATTCTAGATTTTGTTAGAGGAGATTTTTTCTATTTTGAGTAGGAATATTTTTTTGTATTATTTTCAAAAAAGTTGATAAACTGAGTAGATATGTAAAAGAGATTCTTTCTTTACTATCAATTGATTATTTTTTATATATCGAAATGGACGATTCTAAAATTTAGAGTCGAAAAGAATAGCTACAAGAGGTTTTTCATATCAAAAAAAATCATTATCTATCAATATTTCTATCTTTGAATTTTCTTGATTCCCAGTTAGATAAAAAGTTTCATAACAGGTCTATTTTGATAGTATATCTGTAAAGTGAAAATAAAATTTATCTTTATTTTTTTCTTTTCATTCATTCAGATCTCTTTTGTTTCGTTGATTTTGTCCGAATTTTTCTTTTCTTTCCAAAAAAAAGGAAAAAAATAGGATTTTCTTCAATGAATGCCTCTTATTCCTATCTGTTCCCTTTGTTCCAGAAATTGTTTGTATATATATAATAGGGTCTTGGCAAGAGAAAATCAAAATCTAGAATATGGGATCATATATTTGACTTCAAGAGGTAAATTTTTTTATATATAATCATCTTCACGTGTTCCCTTTTTCTTTGACTGTAAAATGAAATTATACATATATATATATTTCCTTCTCTAATTATACTTCGGTTAAGAAATGTCTCTCATGCTTGTAGAGAGTCCTTTTAAACCTGGAAACTCGTGGGATCTCATGATCGTAGAGGGTACTCTAAAACTTGGACACGTATGAGAGGTGGTTGAAATTCTTAATCACCACTTATTTTATATAAATAAGAAAATAAATCTTTTTTACCATGTGAATAAATAATACAATACTACAGTGTGTATAGTATAATACATGCAATAATATTCAAAATTTGGGAAGGCTTGGCCAACTTTACTCGGTTGTCCTAGGCCTAGGTCGACGAGATGAACATTGTAGAATGTAGATCTAATCATAGCAACCAAGACTCTTGGCTCCAAGAAACCTAAAAGCCTAACCAGAATACGAAATTGGAACTAGGGCAAGCGACAACAAGGTAGGAGCTGGTTATGTATGCATGTCGAATATTTATTGTTTTGTTGTGATGATTAATGGCAACGTATGTGAATTGGTGGATAGCGTTGTGATTTTGTTCTTGTGGAATGGTGACAACCTTAATGTTTTCTTTCCCCCTTTAATTTCACTTCTCTAACTATTAAACCTTTCATGTTAGTCTTCAAATTTCACTAATCTCATTCAACTTAAAACTTTTATTGGTGTACTTAACGAAAAAATCTTATGTCACGTTCAAGATGGATACACACGGCATTCATAAAGAAAGTTCAAGAACTAATTAAATAATAAAAATGATTAAAATAAGAAATAAATTTGTTTGAACAACTTTTAGAGGGTGGATAACTAAAACCTAGTTTTGATTCATTGGTCTTGAAGGAACAAACTATGATAGTAGACAAAACTAGGGTTTACTAAATTTATTTTTTTCCTTCAACTCTTGAGAGGTTTGAATTCTAGTTTTCTTTGGGGCTGGGAATACTCTCAAATCGATTTAAGGTAAACCTAGATTCTCGTGTTTGTGTGATATTTGGTTCAAGAGTTTGTTTGAAAATTGAGTTAGTAATTTGATGTTGACGATGCTTTGATACCTGCAAAGTTTATTGGTAGGGTTTAACCTTTCAAGTTCCAATTCGAATTTTAGGAATTATGCGACCTAGCCAGCTATTGCCAACAATTGGTGCAAGTCTCTTGATATGATATATGAGTGTAGGAAAAGTACTCCATACAAACCCAAAATCTGCATAAATCAATCTTTTCATACAATATATGTAGGGCGAGGCGATGGAGAGAATCTGCTCGTGATTGATCATGGAGAATATTGAGTACATGTTGAGACATGAATGATAACAGTACAAAAGTATTGGAAGTAACTAATCAAGGAAGTACTTACAGCGTCGAAGAGGGACATCGAAACAAGCGAAAGTGAAGTGTCCAAGTGTGTTTAGCTGTCAATAGGTATGCAATGTACGTGTCCCTCCAAAACATTTCTCACGGGAGGACTTCCTACTCCTCCATCTTCTATCTTTTCTTCCGCCGTCATCCATTTTGTCTCCTCTTCATCCCTCATGTCATGATGTATTTCGTGTAGTCATCCTTCAAAAGTTTGGAACTTTGAGTAATTATTATCAATTCAATTTGTTGTAATTATGATTCTTAAAGAAAGATTATATAAATCAGTTAAAATGTTTTTTTGGATGTGATTTATATATTAAATTATATATATATATATATATATTATAAATAATAAATTTAAAAATAGAGTATCTAATTAAATTTTTTTAAAATTAAATACTTTGAATTTTTTTTAAAATTAAATACTTTTAATTATGTTATTTCATTAAATTATGGTCTGTTCTAATTTGGTGAACGGTTCATTTTTTAAGATTTTCTGAAGTTACTAAATAAAAATAGATATCAAAAGGCACAAATTAGACAAGTCTAATATTGTAGTAAATACACATAAATAGTCCAACAAAAAGTTGTATCGATTTTTTGTGAAGACGAGGAGCTCATGCAGGAAACGAACAAATTAAGCAAATAATGGAGTCTTGTAGGCTCGAGAGGGCCATCCTACTCTATAAGATCGCATGAAACATGCGTTGAAAACGAAAGCGAAACCTATCAGGAAAAAGGTTAGCTGAAAATTTTGATTCAGAAGCATTCATGGCTTCCAGGAAGCAGAAGAAGGCTTCTCTACACGAGAAGTTTCAGTCACTTCGTGCTGCTACACACTCTACTGCTGTACATATATACAAGCCAAACTCTTCCATCTTTTATAGTTTCGAAAATTTCTGTTTCTAGTTTTGTTGCTGTTTCCTGAACGATAGAGAATCTTGCAAACTGAATCCTGAAAATTTCTTATTCCATCGAGGAGCTAGTCCTTAACTTATGATTTTCGTGGCAGGTAAATAGAACCTCAATCATAGTGGATGCTTCAAAGTATATAGAAGAGCTGAAGGGAAAACTAGATTCACTTGACCAAGAAATCGGAACTTCAGAAGCTCAAAGTTCGGAAAATCAATTACCTATGGTACATTCGATTCTGTTAATTTCTTATTATTTTCCTTAACCTTCAAACTTCTCAAAACTATTCAAGTTCTTGTTCTTATACATTTCAGCAGGTTACAGTTGAAACCCTAGAAAAAGGTTTCCTTATCAACGTGTTCTCACAACAAAACTGTCCTGGATTGCTGGTATCGATATTGGAAGCCTTTGACGAACTGGGACTAGCAGTGCTTGATGCTCGAGTTTCATGTGCAGATAATTTCCAACTCGAAGCAGTTGGAGGAGAAGTAAGAAACTGCATTCTTTTTCCAAAATTTTATTTAAATCACTCACAAGTTATGGAGTTTTGGACATTATCATCGGATTTAGAGAACTTACTATAATTAGTTCGTCGAGTAATGGATTGGATTTGAACAAAAACTGGTGCTCTGGATGTTGCAGAACGAAGGCCAGCAGGTTGATAGTATAGATGCTCAAGTGGTGAAACAGGCAGTGGTTCAAGCTATAAATAAGTGGCGATTGAATAACTAGCAGGATTCGCAAAAGCAAAATCCTTTGTTCGATCCTTGTCTTTTCTTGAGCTAGAGCATGATTTCAGGACTTTTTCTTCCACAAATCCTGTGAAAATGTGATCCATAATCAAATCAATGTATGCTACCGCACAAGTTTTCAGTTAAATTAATTTCAACTAAGCAGCCGTTTTCACTGTCTTGTACGCGTTTTGGTATGAACTAAGCAAAAGAAAACAATTTTTCTTCTTACATTATTGTAATCGGAGGCCGAGAGGCAACCCTACAAATAATATGCTATTAGAAATGACAATTAGCTGAACAATTTTCGTAATCGTTATCTTTTAAATGCGTACTGGATAAATATTTTTGAATTGACACAATAAATTTTCAAATTTTACTTTAAACTTAAGTTTTTTATTTTGAAATTGACACTAACTCAAATTTAAATCGAATCAAATGTATTATGATTGTTGTTCTCTCCGGAACTTTCTCTTCTTATTCCTCCTAATTAATTTGTTTGCTATTTGAACTCAAAAGCAATAAAGATAATTTGATAGTGAATGAACTTGAAACAAATCTGCATCTTCAGTTGGTAGAAGCAAATTAAATTACAATACATAACTTCATTTAATTTCTACAAATGACTAATTAAAGAAAAGGATAAGAAAAAATAGGAGATGAGGGGCAAGAAGAAAGATTTTCACTTGAATAGGAGATGTAAACGAGTTTTGGCCTAGCTCTAAGAAGCCTGGCATAGGAGGAGGGAGGGTCAAACCGAGCTAAACGTGAACGTAAAAAAGGTCTCTTTTACCAATCAAACACTCTCTAAGCGCCCACATACTTCACTCTCTGCTTGAATAATCATTAATACTCTTTGTCTCAAACAGTGCACACGGGCTAGTTGAGCGTAAAAGTTGTTCTCTTTATCTTAAGATATTTCGAGTAGAATGAAAAAAACGCTCCTAAATGAGGCCTTCTTTTTATGATTAAAGAGTTTAGAAAAGCTCTTTTTTTGCATGGGAAGGAGCTCTTTAACTTTTAGGGTTAATTAAAAAAATTATAAATTTTACTTAATTTTATAATTATAATTTGAATTTTTAAAATTTATAATTAAATACTCAAAATTTTAATTTTTTTTAAATCTAATTCAATGTTAGTATTTCCATTAACCTTACTAATGTGAAAAGTTACGTAAAACGATTGATAACAGTTGGATTTATTTTTACATGTCAAGCTTAATTAAACTAATTAAGAAAAATTTTAAAAATTAAAAGAAAAATGTACAAATCCTCGATTAATTTAACGTTAAGACTTTATTGTTTTATCCATTTTCTTCTCATTCACACCTTTTTTTTTGCTATTCTACATTCAAAACTAATGTTGCGAATATCATACTGAACTTCGTATCAGATTGAATTTTGGTACCAGTATCGGTCAATATCGGGTACCGTTTTAGGTAAATTTTAAATTTATGAAATAATTCTTGAATTTTTTTCAAAAATTACAAAATAGTCCATTGTCATATTATACAGCTGTACTGTATATTTTTAACTCTATCTCTAAAAATCATAATAATAAATCATAATCATAATTAATATGAAATAATAATAAATTATCAGATATTTCACATATAAATAATAACCAATATTTTTATGAAAAAAGGCAATCATCATCATTATACAAATATAAAATTAAAAACAATACAAAGTATTAAAAATTTACAATTTCAATTTTCATTATATAATAAATAATAATTACGTCAAAATATCTAATAAAAAAATAATAAATATCCTTAACTCTTAAATTATTATAATTTACAATAAGAGTTTGTGATAAAGAAACAACTAAGTAAAATTCAAACATGAAACAAAAATATGTATTATTTAATTTACTATCAATTAAATACATTATATATTTACTTAATTAAAATTAATTATTACTAAAATTATAAATATCTTAATTTAATTTATAAAATTAATTTAATAATTATTAATAAATATAATTAAATTTAAAAATATTTTTAGGATGTATAAATGTCAAATAAATTAATAATTAAAAATATGTAAACAAATATTAGTTTATAAATAATAATTTTTAAATTATTTATTTTGAAAATAAAATATTTTTATTAATAATTTCTTAATAAATATTATATAAAGATTAAAATAAATTAAATTAAAATAATTTATTTTAAAGTTTAATTTAATGTATAATTATTATTAGTAATGAAAAAGTTTATTTTATTTTAAAATTTAAAACTAAAAATTCACAATAAAAGTTGAACTAAATAATTAATCATAAAAACTTTGAAAAAAAGAAGGAGAAGGAGGAGGGAGAGAGAGGCGGGAGAATTTTTTTTATATTAGTACGGACAGATATATGGTCGGTATTATAGATACTAACCGGTACAGGACAAAACAGACCGGTATTAACTAGTATTTACACTCGATATTAAAAATGTCGGTACCATTCTATTTTTTGCCAGTACAAAACGATATCCGCATTCGTATTCAAAACAAATCTGACGTGCAAAATTATAAAGATTGAAATTATATACAATCTTAAACAAATACCATTTTTTTAGAATTTATCGTAATTCTTAAATTTCTTATTTTTTAATTTAAAAGCATCTTTTCATATCCGAAATTAGGAAACTAATTATTTTGTTTTATTTTATTTTCATTTCTCCTTTCTTAGGTAGGATTGAAGAAATCCAAATGCTTAATTAAGAATCGGACCTCTGGCTATCTCACCTGAAAACTCACTGCAGAAAATGTTAAGACGAGCCCAATTCAATTACTCTTCCCAACTAAACTAAACTCCTTTTTAGCGTTTTCCTGATTTGATCTGTTATGTTAATTATACTATAATTAGCAGAACTTGGAGCGTCTACATGACTTTCAAATGGCTCGTGGCTTTGGTCCAACTTCAATCAAATTTCGAACACTTTTTTTTAATTTCACTCATTAAACAGATAATAATTTAAAAAGTGATGCTACGTTATTTTATTCTGTTTCACTCATTTTAAAAATAACTTTATTTTATTAAATTAACCGATTCTTAGTCTAAAAATTCAAAATCCTAAATTTAAAAACTCGAAAAAAAATTTTTACTCGAATCCGACCCAAGATCCAGTTGAAAACAAGTTTTGCCTTCCCTATCTATGCTCTTATAATACATGTCTAACACTGTTGATAAGCCATCCAAAGGAAAGGTGAACTCATGAACCCTAAACCCAAATGAATTTCCATGATGACATCGTTTAATTAGTTGGAGACAGAACAGAATTGTTAACGTAGTTGATTGTGTCTACGTTTGTGGTCTCTTACTATAACTCCACTTGCCATAATTAAGTTCGAGGTCGTGAATTTATATAGTAACAGCTCATAATACTTTAGGAGTAAGGTTACTTTGTTCTTTTCTTAACAAAGGACAATCGCCATTGGAGGTGCAGAAGCTTCCTAACACAACAAAAGTGGAGTTCACATGTCCCAAGTCAAAAAAGAAAAGAAAACCATTGCCTTCCTCTCGTAACTGGAAAAACAAAAAGAAGATGCTTACAAGTCCTTAAGAAACTTCGCATGTTCGATCGATACTATAATAGTACTTTGCATGTTGAAAAAGTCTTTTGTTCTTAGACGTCCATCTATAGAGATAGAGGGAACAAAGGAGTGTAAAAAGGATCAGAACACACTAATCTCAAGTAGTTTTGGGGACAACTTTAGCATCATTCATCTAATAATTAGGTTTGCTAAGACATCGAGTTGGACTCCAATCTAAGATCAAAGTTTAAGCTAAATTTTAATTTTATAACAATTTAGGTCAAATCAAACTTTTCATACCCAAAATTTTAAAAAAAAATTCGATTTTAATCTAACTATTGGTCAAATTTAAATCTATCCGATTTCTTTTACGAATTCTACTTTTACCTATAAAATAGATCATGAAAGAGGTGATCAAAATGATACTCGAATTTATTTACGATCTCTAGTTTCTAGACACATCACGCTTCCGTTCGGTTCGAGGCTGTCACTCGATCCTAAGACGAATCAAATCAGAGTGGAAAACCTCTCGTTGGTTTTTATAATTCGACATCAGAAAATGTTTTCACACCATTGACCGATATCAACTTATCTCAATCTTTAGGGAAGAGATCTACAAATAAGTTAAGTTTAGAGACACATAGATTTCAACAATTTTGTAGCAGCATTCAACTCTTCCCTTACTTTGCAATATCTTATATACAAAGTGCCTGATTATTGAATATACAATTCACAATGTTGAATTTAGCTCAAGGTGGTCTTAAGTTTCCAGACTCTTTCTTTTTCAGTGCCTGATTAGGATGTGATTTGTTTATTCAATTATGAATTTCATGGATCTATCATCTCTACTTACTCTTTTGTAATCTTAGGACTTGGTCATCCTCTAAATTGACTAACTATTTAAACATTTTACAGCTTATTTCTTTTGACAAATTCACATCTCAATAGATAAACTCAAAAAAGTCGTAATCAGTTCAGCAATCACTATGTGATTTTTAATAGCAATTAAATAGAAAAAATGCATATTCTATTAACAACACTTCAATAGACAAATCCTTATGCTTAGCTTCAAAGGTTGAATCATGTAATTAAACATTTAAGTAATTCTGTTCATTATTGATTTGTAACTAAGTGACGAACTCAATCTGACTAATACTTACTTCCCGGTTCATTATTCCTACACAGTCTCTCTACCACAACTTAAACCCGAAACCTTGGTGTTATTACGCCTAATCATAGTTTTCACTCGTCACTGAAAGTCCAGATTTTCGCAACGCGTATTTGGGTTCCTTCTCGATGCAGGTTTCGAGGAGCTAATCAATCAAAAAGAGCGCGTTTAGTTGACAAAATTGTGCAGTTTGAAGCTATAAAACTTTCTGTATTCTCGTAAGATAAAATTGCAGCATCAAATCCTGAAGATTGCATGTTTAAGCAAAACGTGTGGGGTCGATCGCTAGTGTGGAAAATGATAGCTTCACACGTACGTGGTTTGGTTGTCTCTATCATTGCTTTCCTTTTTAGTTACGGTGACAGGGAATGCCAAATTAATAGATAAGGCTTTACTTTAAGATAAATCAAGTAAATAGTAATTACATAGACTTTGCAATTTTATTATTATTATTATTTTTCAATTTAGACAAAACGGAGTAATCCGCAATCGCTATCATTTGAATGCATATCGAATAAACTTCCGAATTGACGCAATAATTAGTAAATTATGTCGATTGAGTATTTTGTATTGGATAAGTCCTGCATGATAGGCTCGATCGAGAAAGTATAAGTAGAAAATTCGAACAAAGGACTTTTTGACTTCATGTTCCCACTCTACCAACTCGATCACTCCTTAGGAGGCATAAATTTGAATCTTATTATGTGATAATATTCAATTTGTTTAATTTACCCTATTATGATTGAGAAGTCAATGGTTTCGCGTATGCAAGAAAAATTAGACAGATTGCTTTTGAAAAGTATACTACTTCATATCATACCTAAGATCTTAAATTATAAATTACGAACTATACTACAATATTGCAATAATTATTAATGAAGAGTGCATAATTATAAATTAGATATGATCATAATTATAAGGAAGTGTGTAACAAAGAATTCTTGCACACAGTTTAGTTTGCCTTGAATTTGATCTCTAAGTCCCTCAATTTTTATATGTTTATGTGAGTATTTTCATTAAGATTAATAAATATTACTAACATAAACATTATCTTCGCAATCTTCTAGCTAGGTGGCAATGAAACGCTTAGCCTATCATGTTTTGGCCATACAAAAACAAAGAATCTCAACCTAATATTCTGCTCACACACACATACTCGTTGGATTGAGCCAACCTTGATAAAGTATCAATTAAATATAATAGAGGAGCTTGTTCTTTGACGAACCAAACTTTTATTGAAGGATATCCTAACCACTACAACCTTCTAAGAGCTTGGAAGATCATGTTTCCACCGACATGCTGATGTGTTTTGGACCCAATTCAATTGCGCCTTTCCCAGTAAAATCCAAAAGGAGGGTTTGTTATCTTCTCATGTTTATATTTATTGACTTTGGTGAACAATTTCAGCGTTTTCTTACTTTTAATTCGTTAAAACGTCAATATGCATGCAGGAATGTTAGGTCTTAGTGTCAGAACAAACGCGTTTTTATGTTAATGTCAAACAGAAGTTGACAAGACAGCGATAGAGAGACCAGCACAAAGTCACCAGTAATGTGAACAAAAGGATAGATATACTCTATGTTTAGATCACACACGTAAAAGGTTGAAACATTATGTTGAGTGCACGTATCTCTGGAACATGTTTGATAAATGGAATTCAGGACACCTAGCAACCCTTATAGGGTTTAATGTGTGACATCTATGCAGATAGTGGAAATACGTTGAGTCTGCTAATATTAGTTACCTCTAGGCATGGTAACGCGTTAACCTAGGTTGGTTAAACAGTTGTTTTGAAATTTTCCTGGGAATGAATCAACCTTACCTCTAGGCATGGTAACGTGTTAACCTAGATCGGCTAAACAGTTGTTTTGAAATTTTCCTGGGAATGAATCAACCTGAGATATACACTTAGCCTGACTTGATTGAGTTCGAATTGACCATAGTGATATCAATTTAAAGTAAGGATCGAGTTGTTTGAAAACTCACTCTATAGATTAATGTTTAAAAATTGACTTGGTTTAAAATTAAATCAATTTAAACCTAATTTATTAACTTAAAATAGAATTTATACCTAAATGTGCCTAATTTAGTATTTAATTATTTCAAACCCTTCGTTTAACTTTAAGTTATTATCGGATGGATTATAAAAAAAATAAAAAAATCAAACTCAATCAATATAAAATCCACATCTCAATATCTTATTTCAATTGAACTTTACGTCGAGTTAGATCAATTCTTTTAAAGCCGGTTAGTAACTAAGAATTGGTTAAACTCGTTTTAAATTTAACTAGATAAATATATATAGTTTAATTACAATTGATTTCAAACTCAAATATTGAACACCAAAAGAGTTTTTTCGAGTTCAAACTCATGCTTTTAACGAGTCTAAGGCTTAGTTTGAGAGAGTGGTGACAGTTAATAATTAACCTGTTGAAATCAACCTGTTGAAATGATAAGTACTTATTCTCAATAAGTACTTATGTGTTTGGGATTGTTGTTTTGGTAACTGCTAAAACGTGAAAATAGGTGTTTGAAAAGTGCGATTGCGGTTGCTGAAAAGAGATAAAGTGATTAAAAAACTTATTAATTTAATAAACTATTAATTGTTGTTTAAATAATTAAAAATATATTATTGGTCATATAAATTTAAAATTATAAATAATAAAATATTAAATTAAAATAAGAAAATATAAATAAAATAAATTTATTAAATAAAATATTTCATAAAAATATAGTATTAGTCATATAAATTTAAATTTATAAATGATAAAAAATTAAATTAAAATAAGAAAATATAAATAAAATAAATTTAGTAAATAAAATATTTCATAAAAATATATTATTAGTCATATAACTTTAAATTATAAATAAGAAAATAATAAATTAAAATAAGAAAATATAAATAAATTAAATTTAGTAAATTAAATATTTCATAAAAAATATATTATTAATTAAGGGTATAATGAAAATTAATAATTATCATAAGATTATTAATGGAAAGTAGAATTTCTACCGTAGAAACACTTTTCTACTGCAACTTTTTTTTTACTTATCGATTTCTATAGTGACACTGCACTTTTCTTCAATTACTGATTATTCGCCTACATATTTAGACATGTGACTGCATTTGAAAAATGCGATAAATAAGTACTTATCCCTACTACATTGTAGATCCAACCAGAGCCTAACTCAACCCAACATTAACCGTGTGATTTACAGATTATTATATGCACTAAACAATTTATCTATCCGGAACATACTCGGAAAGTAACAATGATTGCTGTAAATATGACCCAATGTTCAATATGATATTGGCAAGTGGAGAAGTTGACAAGTCAATCGTTTTACAGCTATATTTTGCTTTAAAATCCAAGCTTTTACTTTTCACACATGACCTCCATCTTCCTTGAACAATTCATTTCCTATGTACGCATATTTTTATACGTTGTTTGTGTTTTTTAGAGTTTGACTCAAACAACTACCAGCAAAATGGCGTAATCGATCATAGCTTGAGCCCTTATAAATATGGATTCTTCAATCTTCTCAGCACCTCCAAGCCTTTCCCTTCCCTCTAATCTTTTGTTCCAAGAACAGATACGCATCATTTCTTGATCATGGCTTCTTTGTACTCTTCCTTCATTTACCGACTAGGGACATTTCTGTTTCTGGTCGGAATCCAAATAGCCTCTGCACAACTATCTCCCACTTTCTACAACTCAACTTGTCCTAACATCCTGTCCACCATTAGAGCCGCCGTGAACACGGCGGTCACGAATGAGGCTCGCATGGGAGCGTCTCTTCTCCGACTCCATTTCCATGATTGCTTTGTTAATGCAAGTCTTTTTGCTACTTTGTCTTTTCTTTTACCCCCTTCCTTTTTCCGTTAACGTCCTCAGTCCTCATCTATCCTTTTTTTTTTGGGTGCATTTTTGCATGTTTTTCATGTTATTTTCTTTAATAAAATATCAGTCTATTTTGTAATATTTTACGTAATAATATATAATTTTAAATAATATAAATCAAATATTAAATGTTTAAATATAATTTTCTGACTTTATATAAATTAAACTTATTTATATCAAATAAATTTAACATTAAAAATTAAAAAACTAAAATTATTTTCAAATAAATGAGTTGTCAATTGATTTTTTATGTTTTATTTTTAATTGAAAATAATAATTAATTAATCAATATTTTTAATAATAAATATGCAAATTTCGAAAATTTTATATTTAAAATATTATTTCTCTTTATATATGTGTGTGTAATCAATTAAACAAAATATGGAGTTTATTATTAAAAAGTTTATTATTAAAAAATAATAAATTGATTTTTATTTTTTTGTTGTGACACAGGGGTGTGATGCATCTATACTGTTGGATGATAACTCGACATTTACAGGGGAGAAGACAGCACCTCCTAACAATAACTCAGTCAGAGGTTTCGATGTAATTGATACAATTAAGACACGAGTCGAGACATTGTGCCCTGGTGTCGTCTCTTGTGCTGATATATTGGCTGTTGCTGCTCGTGACTCCGTCGTTGCTGTAAGCGGACGTTTTCTGAAAATATATATTGCTTTACTCTTTAGGTTTGATAGGAAGTTACAAACCAATGATATATCATTAAACCGTTGTTGATCTAATTGCAGTTGGGTGGACCCAGTTGGACAGTTCAGCTGGGAAGAAGAGACTCAACCTCCGCAAGTTTCAGTGCCGCCGGCAACAACATCCCAGCCCCGACTCTTAATCTCAGCGGCCTCATCACTTCCTTCTCTAACAAAGGTTTGACTGCTAATGAAATGGTGGCTCTCTCAGGGTCTCACACCATTGGTCAAGCAAGGTGCACCAGTTTCAGGACCAGAATCTACAACGAAACCAACATCCTCTCCTCTTTTGCGGCCAGCAGAAGAGCCAACTGCCCTTTCTCCGGTGGCGACAACAACCTCGCTCCTCTCGACGCCACTAGCCCGACAACCTTCGATAATGCTTACTTCACCAACCTTATAAACCAAAGAGGTCTCCTTCACTCTGACCAGCAGCTCTTCAGTGGCGGCTCGACCAACGCCCAAGTTAACACTTACGCCTCCAATTCAGGAACCTTCACGACTGATTTTGCTAATGCCATGGTCAAGATGGGAAACCTTAGCCCACTTACTGGTACGAGTGGACAGATCAGAACCAATTGCAGGAGAGCCAACTGAGTCTTCAACTATTTTTGAGTACAGATGTAAAACTTTTTTTTTAGTTTCTGCCATTGTTATTTGAGTCGAGATTTTGAGAAATAAAGGTGTGAGATTAGAGATTTGTAATGAAGAAGATAGGGTTTATGTTCTTCGAGTGATACCTGTTGGATTTAATGTAGTTTTCTTCTTCTTTTTCTTGCAAGCTCTGTACCTAGTTCTAATGGTGGATCAGTTAGGAGGGAGAAGGTGGGTCGGACTTTTCAGGGTCGGGTCAAGTCGGGTTGGATCTATTTGGATCTGGTCAAGTCGGGCGGATCTGTTTAGGGTCGGGTTGGGTGTGGGTTTGCTGATTTTGAATTAGGTGTTTCGTAATATTAAGTTTACTGGGGGACTTTTTGTCGGAGAGACACGGAGTCCAGGAAGAAATTGGGTTGGGCCTGCTTAGAGTTGGGTCGGTGAAACTTTTTCCTGATCGGGCTAATGCGGGCCGGATAGAGTAGGGTCAAGTCGAATCGGGAGAGGGTCAAATCGGGTCGATGTGTTTGAACTTCTTGGTTAGCGTCGGCAATTCAGGGGCTGAGAAATGAAGAATTTTGCAGTGAAAATCTTTCACTCGCCGGTTTTCTCACTAAAGCATACTGTTTTAGTTTCTGTATACTTTTACGTGATTGTTTCATCAAAGGGGTTGTGTAAAAAGCTGGTAGGATTGGTCGGAGAATGGTACTTAAGATACGGTTTAGGTGGAGATGCAGACAAATGGTGTGTTGTGCAAGGACGGAGGGTTGGAGGTGTATGAACGAATTGTTTCAAGGAGATGAAAAAGAAGGGATTTTGATTGATGGGTCGATTTATGAAGAAGGAAAGGTTGGTCAAGTGAATTTGGTCGTGTGAGTAGAAAAATATGTCCAGTGTCAGGATTTGACTTCAACCCTCCCCTGTGTGCTTGAAACCTGCGAGTTTTGAGGTTGGTTACTTCAGCAACTTGTTGAAGAGAAAAGGAATTCTTCACTCGGATCAAGCTCTCTTCAATGATGGCTCAATAGATGGCCTTTGTCAGCAGTTATAGCCCGAATCCTAGAGCCAATGGTTAGAATGTTGGATTTGTTGCAGAACTTCATGTCAAGTGTCTCATAAGATATATTCTGAGATTATTTAATTTGTCGGTTCAGCATCATTGTTTAATCTGTGACTTCTGCAGATTGTTGTTCTTGCTATTCTGGTTCATCAATTAAGTGATGTTTCATATGTAGTTCAAATCATAGTAATGTTCGTATTACAAAACAGTTCAAGAAAACTTAAAAGAGTTTTAGTAGCCATTGAACTCCACCATTCATGAAAACCTGTAATCAGTTTGTTTTTTCACAGAGTAGAACTGATGCGCTGTCAAATCAGCAACTAGGGTCACGAAAAGGATCCCAGCGCATGGTCAAACCCGACCCACGCTATTTTGACCAGAATGTCTTTGTGCAGTTACTTGAAGCGGCGTCGTCTCTAGGTGTAATTACTGAATAAAACAGAATTGGGTTAGTGGTGCATGGGACTTGGTCAATAAAGAATATTTCAGTAACAGATTCATTAGCGGCGGAGTAAATTGTGACAACCTTTGTTTTACATTTCTCGAAGTCATTATTGGCTGTTTTTCGTTTCTCCGAAGTCATTATTAGCTATAGGATTTGTTTAATTTTGAATTATTTAATTAATTCATGGCTTTATTATGAGAACTTTGGGTGACGGATATTAAAAAGAAGCCACGGTTGCGAGGTCAAATGAGAAAAGAAATAAAATAAAATAAAATAAATAAATTTTAATAAATAAAGAAGTCATATCGTGAGAAAAATTTACAGTTAATAAATCAAAAATCACAGTCGTGACTAAGAGGAGTCATGGCTGTGAATAATAAAAGAATTAAAGTCACAATTGTGACTAAAAAGAGTCACAACTGTGAGTGAGAGAAGTCATGATCATGACTTTTTAAATTACGACTGTACTTCGATCATGCACGAACGTGCACTGTTATTTAAAAGGGTCAGTGCGCGATTGTGCACTTTTGTTATTAAAAAGGGTCAACGCAGGATCGTGCCCTCCCGTCTTTGAAGAGCCAGTGCACGATCGTGCACTTATGAGATTTAAGAGCTTTGTCACGATCGTGCACTCCTAATGAGTACTCATATTTGCAAAGGTCATAACTTTTAATTTTAATGTCTAAAAATTTCAAACTATATATCATTAGAAAGCTAAGAGAATAAGCTACAACTTTCATGAAGACAACCTTGTCTAATTTTGCCTACATCGACACAGTTTAGTCATGGAAGTCATGACACAATTTTCTGTCCCCTTTTTCCTCTACTAGTTATACATTTTCACAAAAACTAAAAGACCCAAACCTAACAAGCACAAGTTATACTTACAAAACTCCCAACATAACAATTTACTTAATAAACTCTATCCGAAAGTCATCAAACAATTCACAATTTTATTCCCAGTCGAAAGTAACAACTCAACACAAAAGATAATTTTGACATATGCAAAAGAGAAATTCTTCAACTCTGACTTCCATTTCTCAAACACAACCGAGTTTGTATATAGCTTTAATTACATATCATAAGCCACATCAGTAGCATAATACAAAACATATATGAATGCTCGTGCTTGATATGTTTATAAAGCTACCAAAAATAGTCAAACTAACTTAGTTACAAAAGATAAATATTCTTAGAGTTTACCGAAGTTTGCAAAATTCAATGATTTGCTTGTTCTGTACATGAGGAGTAGAAAATAATAGGATAAGCTGCAAAGCTCCGTAGCTAACACATTTATAGATATTGGTGATGAATCACACAAACAACCAAGCATATACATATATTTATATCATACTTTAATCTAACAATCATATTATCCACAGTTCAAGCTCATAGACAAACATGTTATCACATAAGTCAGATTATGTATTTTTCAACCATCAAAACATAACACTCAAATGTGTGTCATGCTTAATCAAATCACAATGACATGCACAAACATAATGGCTTGAGAGAATCTCATGGAACGAAATAAAGAAACCGAAGTTTACATTATGAACAAAATAAGTCCATGTTTCAGAACTCATGTGCTACAAGCGGGCAGTCGGGAGAAGACTTTAAGTCAAAGTGCACGTAAAGAACGAAATGGTATCTCTCTTCCCACACACAAGCAAATTTCTATGCTCACACATTTCATCACATATTCATTCTTTCATGCTTCTTGGACTTTTATGTTTTTCATCAATACAAATTGTAGTAAAATCTTTCAAACATAAGAAGATAACAAATCATAATGCATTTTTCCCACATTCACAATGATTCAAAGACAAATATTTAAGCACACAAACATGTAAGAAATCAACCCGTCGTCACAATAACCATAAACATATTACCCACCTAATTTATAATAGGTCCAAACTTAAGTTCGCCTTTTCTTGGATTTTCTTGGTTTCCTTCAAACAAACAAACCTTCATTCAAACTAATATACAAAAAGAAAATCCACAAAGCTTTAATAATCAACGTTGAGCTCGGACTTAAACTACCCCTAGTTTATCTAAGCCAGAATAACTAACATCTAGTTGAAACCCCATGAAAATCAAGAAATCTCTTTAATAATCAACATTGAGCTTGAACTTAAACTACCCTTGGTTTATCTAAGCCAGAATAACTAAGATCTAGTTGAAACTCCATGAAAATCAAGAATAGATTTCTTGGTCCTCCTTTCTCCCTTTATTTCTAGCATATAAAACTCGTTTTCTCTAGTTCCTTCTTCTACCAAAGCAAGAAGAAAAGATAGAGAATACCTAAAAACTCAACTAAATATTTTCCTTCTTCTTCTTTCTCCTTTTCTTTCTTTCCTTCTTCTTTCTATGCTTCGGTTTCTCCTTCTCTTCTAGGTCCTTCTATGAATTTCTCTCTCTCTTTCTTACTTCACATGACTCTCTTCATCTTCTTTTCTTATTAATTTAAGACAACTTTTAATCTTCCAAGCTTACCCTTCTATATTTACTCTATTGCCTTCTAACTCCTTAACTTAACTCTAACATTTCCATTTAATATATGCAAACACATGTAAATAAAATTTATTCACAACTAAAAACCAACAAATTCTCATTTAATAATTCTAACTTCTAAGAAAAAAGTTTGAGCTCCAACAAAAAAAGTGTGCCTTTGGCCTCAAGGAGTTACTTTGCCTTGGCCACATAATATCAAGTGAAGGAGAGAAGGTAGACCCTAGCAAAATCCAAGCTGTGCTTGAGTGGCCACCCTTACTAAAGTGACTGAACTTCACGATTTTCTCGAACTCATAGGGTACTATAGGAGATTTGTCAAAAACTATGGCTCCATTGCAGGACCACTCACCTATTTGCTTAAAAAAGGGAAATTTATATGGACAGAGGAAGCAAGTAAAGCCTTTATAATTTTAAAGAAAGCAATGACCACAAGTCCAATCCTAGCCATGCTGAATTTTACCCAACCCTTTACTATAGAGACAGACGCTTCTGAACAAGAAATAGGAGCCATACTTACTCAAGAAGGAAAGAACATTGCCTACATGAGCAAAGTTTTAGGGAAATCCAAGGTATCATGGTCAATATATGCCAAAGAGATGTTAGCTATTTTACAAGCCATCCGGTTATGGAGACCCTACTTAATTGGCCAAAAGTTTTTCATCAAGATGGACCAAAGGAGTTTAAAGTACCTTTTGGAGTAAAAAGTGGGCAACCCGAAGCAACAAAAATGGGTAGCTAAATTGCCTGGTTATAATTATGAGATTATCTATCATCCAAAAAAGCTGAACGTGGTGGCAGATGCACTGTCTCATAGATCCTCACCTTTAATGGAGTCCATTGACCCACGACAAGGAAGTGCAGCCAAAGCCCAGGGAGAAGATAGAATGGTAGCTACCCACACTCTTGCTATTACTATGATCCAAAGCCACATATGGGATGAATTGCGAAAAATAAACCTCAATGATCCTTACATTTAAAGCATCGCACAAAAAACACAAGACCACCCAGATGGACCATACGAGTGGCGAGAAGGACTCTGGATTTTCAAAAATAGAATTGTGGTGCCCTCAACTTCCCCAATTGTGGACCAACTACTATGGGAGTTTCATGCAACACCAACTGGAGGTCACTCGGTTGTCCTTGGCACCTTCAAAAGATTGTCTCAGGTATTTTATTGGCCTTTTATGTATAAAAATGTTAAGGCTTTTGTGACAACTTGTAAGGATTGTCAAAGGGTCAAGACTTCAGTGTTGTCACCGGTGAGACTTTTACAACCACTACCACTACCTAAGCAAATATGGAAAGACCTTACTATGGACTTTATTGATGGGTTACCTTCATCCCAAGGCAAGAATGTCATATTAGTAGTGGTTGACCGACTAAGCAAATACACCCACTTTATGGCTTTAGCGCATCCCTAATCTGCCAATTCAGTGGCTGCTCTCTTTTTTAATCACATCATTAAATTGCATTGTATACCAAATTCGATCATCACAGATAAAGACCTGATGTTTGCAAGCCTCTTTTAGCAACATTTATTCCGACTTTCTAGTACCAAGTTGAAGTTCTCCTAGGCTTACCACCCACAAAACAAAGGGCAAACAGAGGTAGTAAATCGATGCTTTAAACAATATCTTCGATGTTTTGTCTATCAGTAACCTCAACGTTGGGTTCGATTTCTCTCATGGGTGGAATTTTAGCACAACACTACATTTCATGCAACATCAGGAATAACCCCTTTCCCAGTAGTTTATGGAAGACTTCCACCCACTATCCCACACTATCAAATTGGCGTGATTTCAGTTGATGAGGTTGATAGCAATTTGAAAACCCGAGATGAGATCCTATCTTAAATAAAAATATAACTTAGCATGAGCAACTAACCATATGAAACAAGTGGCAAATTCTAAACGGCGTGACATTGAATATGAGGTTGGAGATCTTGTGTTCCTTAAGCTGCAACCATACCATCAACACACCATTTTCAAACGAGCTTCCCATAAACTAGCTGTTCAATTTTGTGGCCCATTTCTAGTGCTTAAAAAGGTAAGCGCTGTAGCTTACAAATTAAAATTGCCTATTGATTCCAAGATACATCATGTATTCCACATCTCCTTACTCAAACGAAAGGTAGGTGCAGGTGTAACTGGCAGCCCCACGCTCCCTCCATTGGTCGAAGATGGAAACTTTAGCATGGAATCCGAGACAATCTTGAAGATGTGATGGACCACTCATAGTCAGCATCGCGTCAAACAATATCTTATTCAGAGGGAGAACTTGCCTCGAGAAAACACTACTTGAGAATATGTCACCCTTTTACAAGAGCAGTATCCTACCTTGAACCTTGAGGACAAGGTTCTTCTATAGGAGGGAAGTGATGATACGTTGTTAAATCAGCAAGGAGGGCCACGAAAAGGATCCCAATGCATGTTCAAACTCAACCCATGTTATTTTAACCTGAATGTCTTTGTGCAGTTACTTGAAGCGGTGTTGTCTCTAGGGGTGTTTACATATTAAAACAAAATGGGTTAGTGGTGTATAGGACTTGGTCAATAAATAATATTTTAGTGACATATTTATTAATGGCATCACTGTTAGTGGAGGAGTAAATTGTGGCTACCCTTGTTTTTCGTTTCTTGAAGTCATTATTAATTGTTTTTTGTTTCTTCAAGTCTTTATTAGCCATAAGATTTGTTTATTTTTGAATTATTTAACTTTTTCTATTAATAGCCACGTTGTATGTAGTCTGTATGTATTAATCAATAGGTTAGCATTTGAATTGTATTTAAAGGCCTTTCTTTGAAGTTAAAAGGAGAGAAGATTTTTTATTTGAGTATTGCTAGGCTATTACTCATTCTAATTTACTTACAATTATCCCTTGTTTATTGAAGGTTCATCAAGAACTTACCAAAACAGAAGTTACATTTCACTTTTACTTAAAACTATTTAAGATCCTTAAAAATGAATTTCCACAAAAGCAACTATGTCTTGTCATATTTAGTTGCCCTAGACTATTAGTTTCATAACAAAGATTACATTGATTAAAGCCAAGATTAGGCCTCTCGAGTCCAAGTATGAAAACTTTGAGTTTGAAAATTTTAATAATTTCAAAAGATTTTGACAACACAGAAATCAAGTTCGAAAGGAAATTTGATAACTACAATTTCAAGTTGGAGTCCAAGTCCAAACAAAATTTGATAAATTTGAGCCTAAATTCAAGCGCAATCAGGTCTGAATATATATATAAACTCAAGTTTGAAGAACATGAAAGGGGTTATTGCACTCTTTTACTCCCTTTCATTGAAGTTGGATATAAAACATATTCGAAAGTCAGTGGCTACTCTCTTTGTGAATCACATCGTTAAATTGCATGGTATACCAAATTTAATCATCACAAATAGAGACTCGATGTTTACAAGCCACTTTTGGTAAGAATTATTTCGACTTTCTGGTACCAAGTTGAAGTTCTCCTCAGCTTACCACCAACAAACAAACGGGCAGATGGAGGCAGTAAATCGATGCCTTGAACAATATCTTTGGTGTTTTGTCCATCAACAACCTCAATGTTGGGTCCAATTTCTCCCATGGGCAGAGTTTTGGTACAACACTACATTTCATGCCTCCTCGAGAACAACCCCTTTCCAAGTAATTTATGGAAGACTTCTACCCACTATCCCACACTATCAAATTGGCATGACTTCGATTGATGAGGTTAATAGGAATTTGAAAACCCAAGATAAGATCCTATCTCAATTCAAACTTGGTACACGCAGCTAACCGTATGAAACAAGTGGCAAATTCTAATCGACTTGACATTGAATATGAGGTCGGAGATCATGTGTTCCTTAAGCTGCAACCATACCATCAACACACCGTTTTCAAATGAGCTTCCCATAAACTAGCTGCTTGATTTTATGGCCCATTTCTAGTGCTTGAAAAGGTGAGTCCCGTAGCTTACAAATTAAAATTGCCTGTTGATTCCAAGATACATCCTTACTCAAACGAAAGGTAGAGCAAAGTGCAAGTTGCAGCCCCACGCTCCCTCCATTGATCGAACATGAAAACTTTAGAATGGAATCGGAGACAATCTTAAAGATGCGATGGACCACTTATGGTCAGCAACGCGTTAAACAATATCTTGTTCAGTAGAAGAACTTGCCTCGAGAAGACGCTACTTGGGAATATGTCACCCTTTTACAAGAGCAATATCCTACTTTGAATCTTGAGGACAAGGTTCTTCCGCAGGAGGGAAGTGATGATACGTCATCAAATCAGCAAAGAGGGGCACGAAAAAGATCCCCGTGCATGGTCAAATCCAACCCACACTATTTTGACCAGAATGTCTTTCTGCAGTTACTTAAAGCGGCGTCATCTCTAGAGGTGGTTACAGATTAAAACAAAATGGGTTAGTGTTGTACAGAACTTGGGTCAATAAAGAATATTTTAGTGACAAATTCATTAATGGCATCACTATTAGTAGAGGAGTAAATTCTGGCTACTTGTTAGACTCTTAAAATTCGGAGCATTTCTTAGCGACCTTCACGATGTGCTTTAGGAGGAAGGTTAGTTGGATTACATGTATGAGAGAGGCATGTAAAAATACTAAGGCAAACATGGACTAGTGGGATCAGACTTGGTACGAAGTTTGGTTAAGTCTTGAACCTTGTAGAGAATGACTCGACCCAGGCTAAGGACTTGATGGACTAAAGACTTGACCTATGCTCGGATGAATTGACCACGACTAGCGGACTTATTGTAAAAAGCATTTGATCAGGTCAGTGTGTTATGTGAGCTTTGACAAGATCATGCTGCATCATTAGCGGATAGAGATTGTGGGGAAATCTTGGATGATGTGGTGACAACTAAGAGTTAGAGTTAGAGTGAGACTTGACATCTGAAAACAGTAGAGATCTTCAAAGATATACATATGAATGCTAGTTTATATATAAACTTAGACTTTGAGGAACATGGAAGGGGTTATTGCACTCTTTTACTCCCCTTTCATTGAAGTTGGATATAAAACATGTTTCAGGATTAAAACCTGATCACTTACTAATCAGGATTAAAAATCCTGAGGAAAGCTTGTATAAGAATGTTTAATGTTAATATATTCTCCAGGGCCAACGTAGGTGATTTAAAGATGAGATCATGAGACAAAAATATCATAGATTTCAGTACTTAACCTTTTTACTCAGTGGTATCAGCGAAGAAGCCTCAAGCAAATTAGATCACAAAGGAGACAATGGATCAACACTACGACTTCATAATTATATTTATGAATAGGACAAGATCTGGTGATGATTGTGACATCTATCTTTATTCTTTGGAACGTTTGTCCTTGGTAATGGCTTTAAAAGTACCCACGTGTTAACGGCACCAAGGTGTTCTGTACCGTTTTTGTGTTCCAAATCTGTGATGGTAATTTTGAAACACATGTTTACATAGTGTATGGAAGATATTTAATAAAATAAGGTCAGGATTGGCAAAAATTTTAAGTAACTTTTTTTATGCCACCGACGAACACTTTAAAAAATGGATAAGAATTTAAATCAATAAAATAAAAAATTTAAGATTTAAAATTTTTTATTAATATTAAATTGTTATAAAATCAACTAAAAATTAATAAAATAATATAATTTAAAATATAATTAAATGAGATTGTCTTTATTTTTAAAAAAATTAAAATTTAAATAAAAAATATCGTAAATAAAAATTAATTGATTTATTTTAATTTAGAATGATCTATTAATTTACAAAAATTAACTTATTAATTAATAAATTGATCTATTTTAACAATAATAATTATTAAAATAAATCAAACTTAAAAATTAAAAAATTAAACAAAAAATTAAATAATTAAAATTTTTACAATTTAATCAACCGAACCAAATAAATTTTTTAATCATTAGAATTGATGATAGCCACTCTTTTTCCTATTAAGAACGAACTTCTGCAAATAACTTTTAATTTCACATCTCTTTCGTTATCATGACTTCTGCTCGATTGCATATTATTTTCTGATGCAATTTGGTTTAAAAAATCGGTCAACTCAAATTCAAGTTTCTATTGAATTTTAGACAAAAATCGAATTATATCCCAAGTGTCGGTCGGGTTTGAACCTAAATCCTGATGCCATTTGTATACAAAATAGAACTTAAATTACCTGATTGGTCCTCCACACAAGACATAGTCGCACGTAACATCCGAAGAAACACCCTCGAAGTCGGGAAAAGCAAAACTGCCGACAATTTCAGCAAAGAAGCGAAGATTAATGCTGAAGTGTTGGAAAGTTGGATATGGTTGTCTGTTGAAGCATCTTCTTTCTGGTAAGGTTCTTGAGTTGCCGTCATTTGAATGACCAACAAAAGAGAAAATCTTTTCCGTACCATATCTGCTCTGTCTCTTTGCTTCTTTAGTCCTTAGCTACAGGCAGTGGGAATATTACCTGATGATTGAGTTAGGTCCACTGGTATAGCAAATGGGTTTTGGTTACAATTCATATTGTTATTATAGTTTATTATAATTATAGTTTTAGTATTTGACTTTCTCAAATCCGAGTTAAAGTTGTTGTTGAGTCAATCTGAACTCGAACTCTTCAGACTCTTAAATCCGAAACCAAACTACACCAAAAATTAAGAATCTGGTATGTTTATTTTCCTGCTATCTAAGAACTTTCCCTGAAACCTATTGGTTTATTACTTATATCCTGTTGGACATTATAATCAAGATCTGATGCAGTAATGAAAGATAGTATATATGCAACTGTTATGCATTTAATAAACAGATTAGTTGTGTAATGTCTCAGCAGCGAATAGGAGCTTTTCATTCTTCTAAGATCAACGATTAAGCACAAATATCAAGGTAGGAAACTGTGCATATCATCCCTCTTTTGCATTAAATCATCACACATTGAGTGAAAGTGACCAGCAACCTACGTCAATCACCCGAGTCGACCCTTTAGAATGATGTAGTTTTGGTGTTGAATTTTTTAAATTTGTAGATTAAAGCAACCTTCCTATGAAAAGTTAAACTACAACTATATCATTTTAAGATTGGATTAAGTTTTAGACCAACCCAACTTAACTCGAAGGTGGATTAATCTAACCCTATTGATTAACTTCAATTCGAGTTGGATCGGACTTAATTTGCCAAACTTAAAAATTACGAGAGTTGAAAATTTTTTTCCAACATTTCACCTACAAATTGTACACATTCAATGTAAAGAATTTCCTATATGAGCTTGAGATCACTAATAAACATTCAAAAAGAGGGCAAATCAATTTTGTGAAATTTGGAGAGTTGGGTGTAATTATATTTATTAAAGTAATCATAGTCGTCTCTAGTAATGTATGACTCTTGATAAATTTTTAATTTAATTTCATATTAAAAAAGAAAATTATTTATTAAACATTGATGAACACATCAAAAGATTAAAAGGAATAATTGTCAGATATTGAAAAGGATGAGATGTGAAAGTGTCTATTAAAAAATAATTTCAACTATATAATTCTCTTAATTATGAATCTCAACAGATACAACATAAGACCAAACTGGTTATTGTCTTTAACAGATCACATTCAACACCATAGTACTTGGTTCTTTAGTAAGGACAGCTCAAGGAACTACTTTTACAAGGATAAGACCAGAAAAAAAGAAAAAGACTAAAACATGAATCTGATTCAGACCCAGAGATTTACGTACGTAACTATAAGGAATGAACAGTCCCTTTACGAAGACCAAACATAGGATTCTTGCGACTAAGCACACCATCTCTTTTTCACTTTCCAACGCCGAAACACAGAGTTGAAGTTGGTGATCCAGAAGAAGGGTATTCATAACTATACGCTCCTGAACCGAACGAAGATCCCCGGCTTTGGTGGTGATACTTTCTTGAAGTAACTCGTAGAGAACTGGGCGAGATCAAAGAAGACCATGAAGAAGAAGCAGACGATGGGGATGGTGACAGAATGGAGTCTGCACTGGGACATGTGTCCCATGTCGAAGATTTGGACTTCTTCTTGAGACGGATTCTTGGGAACAGAAAGTGAAAAAGATTGGATATTGAGTGCTTTTTTTTGATGGGACGATGATCTATGTTGGTGTTGAAATAGTAAGAAGGTGGTGGGGTTAGAGGAGGGATTGTTTTTTCACATAACTTATTGTACTTAGGAGTGCCAGGCTGAGACTCCCACACGAATGGGACTGCGATGGAGACTCCACCATGGTAGACTCTAAAAGAAGGATTGGCTATGGAGGTTTCTTTGGACAGCATTCTGGAGAACAACTTGTTGTCTTCTTGCTTGATTCGGAAAGATTTCTGAGGAAGTGGAAGGTCAGGACTTGTTGCTTTACACAGAGTGCTCTTTAATGGAAGCTGATGAGAAACCATTTTTTTTTTTGGGTTGATACTGCTCTGTGTGGTTCATATATACACGAGGATTGAAGAACTACCACTTGCTTCTAATGTTATGTAATGCACACATAATATGAAATATCTATACATTTTATATTAATCGTTGAAAATCGACATAAATATCATAAATATCAAGATGGTCTCCACAAAAGAGCTTCAGAGACAAAACACTTGCTTAAGATTAGGACCAAAGGTTTGATTTGTTACAAAAACTCACCGTTACGGGAATCATTGAAATATTTCTTGGATAATGAAAAAAGGGGTTATTATTCTTATAATACATTACTCTACTCGAATTACTCGAATCTAATATAATTTAGAAATTGAATTCAATATAATTTGAATGGTTAAATTCAAAAAATTTTGCAGAAAAATCTATAAAAAAACTGATGCAGTTTCATTTCTCAACAAAAATTATATAAAAAAATTGATAAAGTTCGATTTCTCACCCAAAAATAGATACATTAATCAATAAGATTGAGAAAGTAACAATTAATGCAAAAACGGTCCATTAGAAAGCAATAGTCTTACTTATAATCCTTCAAGCTATCAACAAATGAATTATACCACTTAATCCTCTTATTCGACAAAAAATTGTAAAAAAAAAACCGGCATCACGGGAGGATTGTACCAAAAATAATAACTGTTTTGTCTTAAATTGGGTATAAATTTTACTTAATTTGTTAATGAAATATTGAAGGTTAAATCATTTTTTACTAATTTTTAATAAATTATTCTTGAAATAATGTCAATATTTTAATAAGTACAAATTATCTAATTGTGTAGCAATATAAAGCAAATTGTCGGTTCAATTACTAAACTACTGGAACTTGAGCATACTCTCATAGAAATGGACGGTTTTAACCGTGGGAAGAGTGGAAAGCTGCTTCTGAGCTGTCTCATAAAGAAGAAATAGACAGTGGTCTCCATAACTGAAGGTCCTCGGATTCCATTTTGTCGTCACAGTGGACCTTCCAATGGTTTAATGTTGAAGCTAGTTAATGGAGATGAACCATACCATAGACCCAGATATCAGGTTAGGTTTGATTTCTTAACCTACTCAGCTTCAGAACTTCAATCTTAGGGCTGGAAGAAAAAATCAGAGTCTAAATCAATCCGATTCTACTTGATCCGAAATCAATTAATCAAATCCAATTTGCTTAGACTCGAACTCGAACTAAAACTTAAAAAAATCAAGCTTAAGACTAACATTGGAGCTAAATATCTTTTTTAAACTTCAAACTTGACTTAACAATTAAGATTGAACCTTTTTTAAAATACTTAAAATTAAAAAAAAAACTTAAGCTAAAAAAATCTAAATCCAATTTAACAAATGAGATTAAACCTTTTTTTTTTAGAACGGAAGAACCCGCAGCTGCTATCTTTTAGATACGAACCGAATAAATTTCTGAATTGACGCAATAGCCTACAAATCACGCCAACCGAATATTCTACACTAGACAAGCCCTATACAACAGGCTCGATCGAAAGAGTGTAAGTAGGGAGATTCGAATACAGTACCTTTAAACCTCATACTCCTTACTCTGTTAACTCAACTACCCCTAGAGAGCAAACATTTTAAATATACTTAAAATCTAAATAAACTCTAACCTTATAAAATTTAAAATCTTTCTATTGTCATCTTTACTTAAACCTAAGAGCTCTCCATTTATTTAACTCGTCTTAAGCAACAATGATTACATATTTGATCGACTTAGTCAGTTTAACAGGAAATTTTCAAACCAGCTAATTTTTCGGTTTAATTTTTAGCTTTTCAATTTGATTTATTTTAATAATCTTTGTTATTAAAAATCAATAAGTTTATTAAATAATTGGCTAGTTTTTATAAACTAATTGATTTTTATAAATTAATTTTTAATTAAAATTTAAAATTTTCAATAAATAAGAATAATTTTTCTTTAATTTTATTTATTCTTTAACTAAAACAATTTTTTTAATTTTATTGATTCTTTAACTGATTTCATAATAATATAATACCTTCGATCTTTAAAGAATTGTGAATCAACGTTTAAGTTGCATGATTTTGTCCGTTTTGGTTAGAATATTGTAAAGAAGAAATCATTCATTGATGCATCAGAGAGTGACCACAGACGTCCCTTTATTAATAACGTGGGTCTTGCCTTTTCCTCACATTCTATTTTCTATTAAATTGTTTTTAACAAAGTTCATTATCAAAGATTCAAAATCAAATTACAGCAAATAATTCATCATAAATTAAATAAAAAATATTTTTAATATTTTAATTATATAAAATATTTTGAAGTCATTTAAAAACTACATATTTAGAATGATCAAATCCTCTATTCTGGTTAACTAATTTTTACACTGTTCTATTAAATCTTACCGATACGTTTACGTAAAATCTATACAAATATATGGATAAGATTGAATAGAGAAAGTTGGAACACCATGATAAAAATGGGATCTAAGTTTTCTATACTGTTATGATATTCTTATCATGTTTCATTCAATCTGATCCTTACATTTATATAGACCTCACGTAAATATATGGATGAAATTTAATAAGACGGAATTAGTCGGGAGTTAAAAAAACGGAGAATTTGAAGGGAATGGAAACAGGGTGCTGCAATCATATTTAGCACACCATGTGTACGGCCTTTGTACAGCTGCTGTATCTTGGACGACATGACCAATCAGTGTCCAAGTTTTCCCAAGCTTTCAGATGAACCTTCCCAATTCAATTCTTCACTTCGCAACGGTCGCTTCATCATAAGCAAAAGCGAAGAGTAAGGGATCATTACACCAAACCCTTTTTCCTCGTCCATTGTCACACTTTCGAACAAAAGCAAAGGGGCATTTCGGTAAATGAGAAATGTCCTAACGTACACTTAGGGGAGTGACATTGGAGTTTGGACTTGTTTCCCTCTTCTGTATGTTGAAGTCTCTGTACAAAGTACGAGCACTTTCAAGTCATTAGTCTCTACAAGTACCCCACCCTTATCCTCAATTACTTATCTTCTTCGAAACCCATTTTGGTCTTCCCTTCATTTCACATTCCGAGGTGCTTTGCTTGTTCTGCTTGAGTCAAGTAGTATGGACTCCGGGGCCTGTGACTCGGGATCGAATATGGGTCAACCGGCGGTGGATGCGGGTTCAGGTTTGATGAGTTTGAGAGCGGAGATCGACACGTCGGCTCCGTTTGAGTCAGTGAAAGAGGCGGTGAGTCGATTTGGTGGGATCGGTTACTGGAAGCCCGTACAACACAAGCTGTCTGAGTCTGAGGTTTGCTTCTGTTACTCGGGACCCTTTTCTTTGTGAGAAAACTCTGGTGGGTTTTGCTTTAAACGAAGGGCCTTTGTTAATCTCTTAGAGATTTTGAGGTTGTCACATTTTTCTGGTGCAAAATTCATACTGTTTCTAGATGGGTATTTTTGTTGTCAGATAAAGTTGCAGTCTTTAACTAGTGAGGATATGATGAGATTAGCGTATTTTTGCATCTCTGGTTATGGTTTTATGTTGTGTTTTATGGGTTTAAGGTACAGCTAAACCCTGCTTCTAGACAACCTTTGGTAATTTTAACATTTCCATGCAAAATTCATGTTTGTTTCATTGAGGATTAATGTTTAGGACGTGTTGATGAGATATGTTCTAACTGTAACGCAACTTTCGTCTTATACTCGACATTGTTCTTTCACGTTGCTTTTGCTTTGGGGCATGTAGATGTTTTCTTGGTGGTCATTGACTGTGTCTCGAAACAACCGTAGTCTTGTGCTTTCTTATACTGTTCTGGTGCTTGTCTTTTGGGGCAAATGTAACGGAAACACAGATCGAAATGGGGGCATTTAACGGAATTATGTGCTAATTTCTTTCTGCGGTTTTGTCCTTGATGCACTCTTATTTCATGCTCGAGGATTATCACTTTGAATTCCTTTCCCTACTTCAATTTAACAGGGAATGGAAGAGGTTGACATTTCAAAAGTAGAGGAACAAGCAACCCTCCTAGAGAAAGACCTGATTTTGAAAGAAAGAGAGACACTAGATGTACTAAAAGAATTAGAAGCTACTAAAACGATTGTCGAGGAACTGAAGTTGAAGCTGCAAAAGCAAGCATGTGAAGTTAATGTGAGTTTGGAATCGAGTGTCAATGATAAAGGAGTTTTTTCTGCTCCAGAAGAAGAGAAGGACAATCACCTGAATGTTGAATGTGGCGATCAAAGTGTAACCGGAGGCTTGGGTCCCTATCCCTCTTCAGCTCCTGGAGGAATCTTAATGGAACTTAAACAAGCTAAGGTTAACCTTTCAAAGACTACCAGCGATCTTGCTGATATCCGAGCTTCTGTTGAGTCACTGAACAAAAAATTGGAGAAGGAAAGAGTTTCACTTGAAAAGACCCGTGAGAGACTGACACTTAATTCTACGAAGATTTCATCCCTCGAGGAAGAACTGAGCCAAACAAAATTAAAGCTTCAACTGGCAAAAAACATTGAATTTACAGGTGATCATGACAATCCATTGGATATTTCAAGGGAGCTTCAGCGACTAAGTTCTGAGGCTGAGCAGTTCAAGAAAATGGGAGAAGCTGCGAGATCTGAGGTTTTGCGAACAATATCCGAGATTGAGCAAACAAAAGGTAAGATTAAAACAGCTGAGATCAGGTTGATAGCTGCCAGGAAGATGAAACAAGCTGCTAGAGCAGCAGAAGCTGTTGCAATTGCAGAGATCAAGGCTTTGTCAAGCCATGAGAACTCTGCTGATTCTTCGGAGAAACATGTAGTAACTCTTTCATATGAAGCCTACACATCCCTAACCAGCAAAGCTCGACAAGCTGAAGAGCATTCCAAGGGCAAGGTTGTAGATGCAATGCTCCAGGTGGATGAAGCAAATGTTTCAAAGATTGAAATCTTAAAAAAGGTAGAAGAAGCTACGGAGGAGATCAAAACAAGTAAGAAGGCCTTAGAAGAAGCCCTTAACAGAGTAGAGGCTGCAAACACAGGAAAGCTGGCTGTGGAAGAAGCTCTTCGCAAGTGGAGATCTGAGCATGGACAGAAGAGGCGTTCTGTTCACAACTCCACCAGATTCAAGAATTCTTGCCCATCTCATCATCGGAGAGATTCTCGTCTGTTTGATGTAAACGGACTGAACCTAGCAAGTGATGAATCAGTGCCCGTTTTAAAGCCTACCCTCTCAATTGGGCAAATACTTAGCAGAAAGCTTCTTCTACCTGAAGAGTTTGAAGCAGGGATGCTTTCAGAAAACAGCAGTAAGAAGCATAAGGTTTCTTTGGGTCAAATGCTCAGTAGTAAAAATGGTGATGTACCATCCAGTAAGAAGGCTGAAAAAGAAAATGTTTACAAGCAGTTTTCTGGGAAGAGGAAGAAGTTCGGGTTCGGTCGATTCTCTCTGCTTCTAGCGAAGCAAAGTAAGAAGAAGAAGAAGCCAACTTCAAGCTCAATAGTTTAACTGATCAAACCGTGTTTCAATTTCCACTTCTACTTTCTTGATTCTCTTTTTAATGGCATTGTTCTTTCATGTTTTTGTTTCTTTTGGTTTCCCTGCTTATGGCCCCTAGTTGACTTGTACTACATTTTCACGTTCTAAAGATTCCGTGGTTACCTACCTCCATGATATGAGTAATATGTGACAGATGATCATGCATTGTATATTCTTTTGAGGAGAATTATCTTAGTTTGTGGATGTCTTTTGCCTCATTGATCGAACATGTTCGATTCAGTATCAGTACACTTTTGGCTTCGTATCAAGAACAAGTTTCCTTGCACATAAGAAAAGCAATGGCCGGGATGGAACCGAGTTCTGAAAATCTTTTTCCTATCCCGGCCCATCCCAAATGGGCAGATCATCGGAATCTTGACACTTGACGTTACACATTCTCTCAGACATGCCTCCCTGTGATTAGGAATGATAAGGAGCTCGATCTCAACCTTCGACAGAATCTAAAAAGGAATTTCTCAAAGTTTTAAAGGTTTTAAATTCTTTGACAAAACAAAAAGAGATAAAATCAGTTTAAGGTTGAGTCGAGCTGTTACATTCAAGTCCGAATTCCAACCCGAGAGTAAGCAACGTGACAGACAGCCAGGTTGAGTCGGGCTGATACTTCCAAACCCAAAAGTCTTCAACCCAAGATTGAGCAAAGCGACAGATAAGAAGAAGATTAGAAGTCGTGAGTTCGAAGTGAATATCCTTAAATCTAAAGTTCGGTCCAATCCAAATATTGCTTTTTATCTCGCTGCAGCCCAAGCGTGAACTCAGCTTACATCCTTTGACTACGGATAACATGGGTACATGACACAATCCTCGTTAGCTTCAAACTTGTCTATCCACTAACTTTTCGCCACGTCATCACCGACACGAAAATTCCCAACGTAACGTGTCGGGTTTAACAATCACGAGACCAATTAATCTAATTTCCTGGTTTCTAAATTCCACGATTGTCGTAGCTTAGGAAGTAGAGATTGACTAGTTGTTGCCCACTGCACAATATTACAACTCGGGTTCGGTAGCTTTCGTTAGAAGGGTCAGCGGTTGGCCACCATATAATTTTTGTTCATATTGTAGCCAACAAGCTTAGCCATAGTAGGATTTTTGTTAGCCTCATCCAACACTCTAAGTCCATTCAATCGCCGGCGTGATCATTACAGGTAAAAGACCTTCATTTTAGAGCCTTTTAGGTTGTTCTCTACTTCCTTTTTTATTAATCGTCTAATCTATACGCTCTTTTTTTGTTTCCGATGTGTTATTTAACTGATTTGGCTAATTGGGTATTCGAAATTCTTGTGGTTTAGTATTAATAATCGATTTTTTCTTGGTGGGCTTGTTTAAAGTTTATATCTTTATGTTTTCTTGTTTTGTACAATTTTGATTATATTTATCCATTTTTTTTCCAAAAAAAACCCAGTTCTTCTCTGCTTTCTTTTTGAGTAATTATCTAATTTGTAGCCTCTCCTTCTGTTTTTAATTTGTTATTAAACTGATTTGGCTGATTGGGTATTCGAAATTCTTGTGGTTTAGTATTCGTAATCGATTTTTTCTAGGTGGGCTTGTTTAAGGTTTGTATCTTTATGTACTTTTTGGGAGTTCAACGTATTGGGATTGTGTTATTTGATTGTTTTGTTTATGTCTTTTGAGACTTCAGGTACAATCATGGATGCTAGAGTTGGGGTTTTGTTTGTTCTTCTTTTGGGTGCTGGTTGGGGTTGTAGTGCCAGATTGGTAGTCCATCAGATCTCTACTGAAAGTTCTGTGGTTCCTGGAACAGTAGGTAATTACTTTCCTCCCATTTTTCTCGGTCTGATTTTAACAAAATCTGCAAGCTTTTAGGGTTTTTGGGTCATCCTAACGCGAATTTGTAAGGTACTGGCTATCTCTGTGCTATGAACTTATCAAATGCCCAGGAGTCAAGAAATGGCTTATCGAATCAAAAGGCTTCGATACTTCTTTTGAGTATTTATAGAACATTCTTGACCTAATGATGCTCTATCTCCTGATTCACTGTGCAATTAGAGTACCACAAGCAAGACAATGAAGTTCAACCTATACAAAATAACCAAGTTTGCACATTGTGTGAGGAGTTTGCATCCCAGGCACTTGATTACCTTGCTGAAAATAAAACTCAGAATGAAGTTCTGGAAATTCTTCATGCAACTTGCTCTCGAGTTCCAACTTTCAAGGAAGAGGTAGTAATATTTTGAACAGTTTAAGATAATAAACCGTTACTTTCAACTCGGACTTTCTTTGTTATAATTTGCAATTCCATGGAAATTCTACTTTTGATATAAAAACGGGCTTGCTTGATTTTGGTTGATCCAAAACTTGACGAATGTGATTGTCATTGTATGATTCTGATGTTCCAATAGCTCTATAAGTTTGACAAAATACGGGTTTGACGACCAAAAGCTACAACCTTTTTATTCTTTTTGTTCATATGTGTTTAAGTAATTAACGTTCTTATAATTTGGATTACAGTGCATCACTTTGGTGGACTATTACGCTCCTCTCTTCTTTTTGGAGATTTCTTCAATACAACCTGAAGCTTTCTGCAGAAAAGTCAATCTTTGCCAAGAAATGGCGATGCTTTCTGCAGAAATCCAGGAAGATAGCTGTGGTTTATGTGAACGAACTGTTTCAGAAGTATTGTTTAAGCTGAAAGATCCTGACACTCAGGTTTGTACCTGGACAATTCAGTAGTCACAAGGGGGTAGCTATGTGGCTCTTCTGCATTACCATCGTACTATTTTCTGTAAATGTTCTTATGCAAGGTTCAAAATGGCTCGTCCCTATCAAGTGCGATAAATGATTTGTCACTCAAGTGTCTGATTTTTGAGTTTACTGATTATGAACTTGTGCTGCTTCATTTTCTTCTCTCCAGCTCGATATAATTGAGGTACTTCTAAAGGGATGCAATTCCATGGACAAATATACAGAGAAGGTAAGAGATAACGGTTAAACTTTAGATGTCTGCTGAATTGTCAGTGGATGAATCCGACATTAAAAGACGACCTGTGTTTACTCACTTCCGATATTAAGCTTATTCATATTGATCTGTCACATCTTTTGTGTATCCTAGAACAGCTCATCGCGTTGATGAGCCACTTGTATGTATGGTAAGGAAGTTGAAGTTGGAAACTGACGTCAGAAAACCACCTTCCCTGGTTGTTAATAATGCCAACTTTCTTCGTTTTGGTACTTCTTTCATCTGATACGTTCTTGTTCTTTCTTGCAGTGCAAGAAGCTGGTATTCGAGTACGGTCCTGTGTTCCTTGCAAACGCCGAGCAGTTCCTTGAGAAAACGGATGTCTGCACTATGCTTCATGCCTGTGATCACGCATCAATTGCTTTGAGGACTGATTCTTGAATCTTTTGTGGAAGTGAAAAGGACTGATGTTTGAAGATACTTGTATCAGAATCCTGTATAGATAACGAAACTACAAAATTGTTGTTTGTTTGAAACTACAATGTGCCATGATCTACGACAACTTACCATTTGATCATCATTTCTCAAGCATTTGCTACGAAACTTCCTTAATGTCAGTTGGTTTTTACGGATGACATTATTTCAAGTACAAACAGCTGATTTGGCCATGGAAGAGGAATCTGCCAAAGGACAATGACGTTGTTTGGATATAATTCAGCCATTAGAGTATCTGTCCTCTCCTTTAGGAAGGGAACATACCATAAAGGTCGGACGTTCCAACAATCAGAAACATGCAACTTACGGCATGAAATTCCCTGTATCATAAACGGTTTTCCAATCCTGTTCTAATTAATTTTGTCCACGCATGAGATTTAGTTGAACATGGTAGGAAATGGTTTATGAACAGAACATCCGGTCTCGCCACTTAGACATAAACGTGAATTTCCAAGCTGTACGTTTCTAAGGAGTCCAAATTCACATACTTGAGCTTGGTTGTGATTTAATATTTATAAAGTGAGTTCGAATTAAACTGAATTAACTCCAAAAATTTAAAATTGAGTTTAATCAAAATTTAGATTAATTTCAAAAGTTCGAATTTTTTAGATGAGAAAAAGAATAAAAGTTTCTAATTTAAAATTTAAATTTTGTTTGGCTTAATATTTCGTAAAAATACACGAGTAAAACCATTATTAATTTTTAGAACAGGGAATTAAGAACTAATTTTGGGAAATTAAATATTAAATTAAGGAAGTCAAAAACAAATATCAAAACTTTCAAGTAGAACAGCAACTAAATTATAAGTTTATTCCAAATTAACTTTTTAAAATTTGTAATTAGAGTTTATAACAATAATTGTTAATTAATTGTTAATTGTGTGTATAAAACGACAGGTAAGTTACAAAAGCCGTTCGTAACGATTTCTCTCTCTTGAAAGCTCAGGTCTTTCAGAGTCTTTTTTAAAACAAGAAGTGTTCTGTCTTCGTCTTCAAAGCTGGATTAATTGGTATGTTCCGAAATTTCTAGTCTTTCTTTTCTTGGTATTTTTATTTTTTCAAATTATCTCTGGTTCTAGGTAAAGATCGTGTCTTTTTAAACTTTTGGTCAGATTATCTCTTTTGGTGTTAGGTTCTGTTTCTTGAGAGCTCAGGTCTTTGAGAGTCTTTTTTTTGGTGTTCTTTCTTCTTCTTTAAAGCTGGATTGATTGGTATGTTTCGAAATTTCTAGTCTTTCTTTTCGGGGTATTTTTAGTTTGTCTAATAATGTCTGGTTCTAGGTAAAGATCGTGTCTTTTTAAACTTTATGGTCAGCCCTGTTCGGAATTTTCAAGGTTCGATATGTTCTGTTCGTGATGGGTTTGGTTGAGTACAAGAGTGATTATAAGGTGTTGATGTTGATGACTGTGAGGGCTTGAAAAGCTCGTCTTTGGATCTTTGATTTGCATTCAAATTTTCTTTTTTTACCCCCCGTGTTGTGTTTGTTTGTTAAACCCTTTTCGTTTGGTGTTAGGTTTTGATTCTGGTTCTCTGGTTACATATTATTAGCGGAAAACCAAAGAGGAACTATTCTGTTTTGGCTTTCTGAAGTACTTCTTTTGATTCAATTTTTGTTCTATGTTTTTATAATTCGTTTCCTTTTTTCAAATGTGGTAATCAAATGTTTTGTTATTTGTTTTTTGTTTGTGTGTCTCAGTTGTTCCTCGTACTATGTCTTCCGCCAATGACAAAATACTATGTTCTTGAGTTTAAAGTTTCTTTCTTTTATCATGATGACCTTCCTGTCTCTCTTCAGGTGAACAGCATCTTGTGATTGTTGGTGTTGCAGAAAAGGTAGTTTCCTTCTACTTAGGTTGTTACTCTGTTGATCATTAAACACCACGGAATGCAGAAAGATGTTCAAAAAATTCGACAGTTTAGTCACTGAGGTTGTAGCTCGATTTGAGGAGCTGCCCTTACGTACACTCCATTCGAGTGTAGAATTAACTTGTTTAAGATTTAATGTTCAAATGCCATGTGTGCATAGATATACAAGAGGGTATCTGACATCAGATTATGACGTATGCAAAGACGGTTGAGATTTCGGTTTCTATTTCGACTTCTACCTCTTGAGATCTAATACCTATAGCAGATACTTGGTAGCAGCAGTTATAGTAGCTTCTGTTCTGTAACGAAGATTGCATCTTGGAATGGAGAATAAAGGGAATGTGTTGCTGCAGAGGTATGAACTGGGGAAATTGTTGGGCCAAGGAACATTTGCTAAAGTTCATCACGCAAGAAATCTTCAAACTGGGACGAGTGTAGCCATCAAGATAATTGATAAAGAGAAAGTAGTCAAGGTCGGAATGATCGAGCAGATTAAACGAGAGATTTCGATTATGAGACTGGTGAGACATCCAAATATAGTAGAGCTTTATGAAGTTATGGCTACCAAAACTAAGATTTACTTTGTTATGGAGTATGTTAAAGGTGGCGAGCTCTTCAACAAGGTAGCGAAAGGAAAGCTCAAAGAAGATGATGCGAGGAAATATTTTCAACAACTTATTAGTGCAGTTGATTACTGTCATAGTCGAGGAGTCTGCCATCGCGATCTGAAACCCGAAAACCTACTGCTAGATGAGACTGGGAATTTGAAAGTTTCAGACTTCGGACTGAGCGCTCTTTCTGAGTCGAAGCGTCAAGATGGTTTACTTCATACTACCTGTGGCACTCCAGCTTATGTTGCTCCAGAAGTGATTAACAGAAAAGGGTACGATGGGGCAAAAGCTGACATTTGGTCTTGTGGGGTGATCTTGTTTGTTCTGCTGGCTGGATATCTACCTTTCCAAGATTCGAATCTAATGGGGATGTATAGAAAGATCGGAAAGGGAGACTTCAAATTTCCCAATTGGTTTGCACCTGAGGTAAGGAAGCTTCTGTCAAAAATCCTGGTTCCCAATCCGAATGCCAGGATATCTATGGTCAAAATCATGGAAAATTCTTGGTTCCGTAAGGGTTTGGCGTGCAAACCAGTTGTTACCAAACCAGAAATCAGAGAACGGCTATCCTCGGATTGTGATTCTGTATTTAGTGTGAATGAGAATAGCTCCAGTGTTACAGAATCAAACCAAGAGTTTACCAGACCTTGTAACCTGAATGCTTTTGATATCATCTCCTATTCTGCCGGCTTCGACTTGTCGGGTTTGTTTGAGGAGGAAGAGCGAAAGAAAGAAGTGCGGTTCACATCAAACAAGCCTGCCTCCATCATCCTCTCCAAGCTTGAGGACATTGCAAAGCAATTCAAGTTTAAAATAAAGAAGCACAACGGGGGGTCGTTGAAGTTGGAAGGATCGAAGGAAGGACGGAAAGGAGTAATTGGCATTGATGCCGGAATCTTTGAGATCACCCCTTGTTTCCATCTGGTAGAAATGAAGAAATCCCGTGGAGACACCCTAGAGTATCAGAAGATACTGAAGCAGGACATTCGACCTGCACTTAAAGACATAGTTTGGACTTGGCAAGGACAAGAAGAACAGCCACAACAACAGCAACTCCTCTCAGAAGAAGAGCAACAACCGCACTAAAGCAAATACCAGTGGAGCAACAATTGCACTAAAGCAAATACCGGCAACTCTTTATAACAAGAACAAGTGGACCTATGCTTACACAAAAGTTCATCATTGAGAAGCTGGCCTCTATTCTAAACTGATCTTAAATGTTGACCTTACATGTATTTGATTTCTCAATTTATGCCATTTTAAGGTTAAGAGTTATCTAAAGTTCTGTGAACCTTAGTTTGCTCTAAACTCAACTACCAACAAACCTAAAGCCTTTATGCATAAACAAATCTAATATCGAACTTAAAACAAGTGCATCGAACTTAAGTGAAGGAGCTAAGAGCCATTATCCTCGAATCAGGAATAGTCTCCAAGCTAGAAAGCAATTTATAATAAGTCAACTTTTCCCATTTTCCTGATGAGTAGTAATAGTCAAGAAAGCAATGACGAGAGATAATTAGTTCATTAGAGAGATATATATTATATATCGTGGAAATTTTACCGAGAGACCTTTATCATCAAGTGATGCACAAGTGAATGCATGCGATGTACATTCCTAACGCAAGTAAACATCAATCTCCCTTGTAAAGAGATAAGGACGATAAATGGCGTCAACTATTTGTAAACCTCTCCTCCAAAAGGGGGACTTTTTTTTTTGCCTCTTCAGAACAGGTGTTAATTAGGTCCCCTCCTAAATGTCAACCACGCCTCTATTATCGATCAAATGACCAAAGCGACTGTACATCCCTAGTGGGAAATAAACCCCCAATATTAGGACTTGTGACAGAAGAGTTTCCAACACCTTCTCCTGAAGAACCTGGTGCTGACCATTCCTTTCTGCCAAAGTGAATACAAAGTTTAGATTGAGAAACTTCTAATTAGGTAATGAAATTTCAGCAAAAGATACGTTTCAAAAAAAATTTCAGCAAAACATGTATAGACAAGGAAAATAAATCTAGCATAAATGTGTGCGTATGTGATCTTGACGAGGAAAAAATAAGGGACATATTTGTAACTATCTAGATTTGAGTTAGTGTTCAATTGCTTCACCTACTGGTTCATCACCAAATGGGTACATTGGTGTTCTTGCTATGAAATCTCCTAAAGTCAGTTCATAGCATAAAATATATGCACTTTGCTCCAAGAGTGAAGAAGAAAATATTCTGAAATCTTCCGTGTCTCAAATATTAATAACTACGATTTTGATTGAGGGGTCTAACATTGCAGGCTACAGTAAGCAGTTCTCCTAGCTTAGTACGGGGAGAAAATTCACTAGACATAAGCTAAAATCAAGAGGCTAACAGATTTCATAATGTTGTTCAGATATTAAGTCTTCAACATTAAGACAGGTTCATAAGCATGAATGAGATGGATTGCTGAAGAGGAAAGGGACAATGATTTAAAGCGCCATCAAATAAAGATCCAGATTAAAATAGTCAATAATGGCAAATGCTGTGACATGTTCTTTGTTTTCCAAAACTTTTGGGATCCAGCATTGCATCCATCTCAAAATCTCCTTGCGTTAGATAAATATTCCCCATATCCTTTATTTCTCTCGTACATATACCAAGATCAATATCACAATTAGATGAATCCAAGAATCTAAGGTAATGTACTCACTTGGACCAAGAACTAGTTGGATTCAGTTCAAACGAATGGTTGACTGCAGGTCCATTAGGATTCCCACAAGTCATCTCATTCTGAGCACCATCCTCCAAGGACTTGAGAGAAAAATGTCCGCCGTTGCCAGGAAAAGGTGTATAATAAGCATTCTGCACCTGATGATCAGTATCCTTTGACAAATTGACTGGACTGAATGCCCCACCATTCTGCCCATCGCCAAGAAAAATCTTTTGAGGAAAATGAGTACCAGAGACGATTTGGTCATCTTTGCTAAACAGTGACGATGTAGTGTTTTGAGAAGAAGGCTGCAGATCTTCCTTGATTAATGTGCTTTGACCTGGGGCTGTAAGCCAGCTTCCAGCACCACCTACCAAGAGTATGCTATCCTGGCCCAGAGGAGAACTGTTCCACATATGCCAGGTTCCATTATGATTCACATGCACATCATTGCGAGGTGGTGTCTGGAAATCTTGGGCCTTAGGAGTGGAAGAGAACCAGTTAGACCCATTATGCTTTTCATCAGTAATACGTAACCGTGACAAAGGTGACTCAATAGGAGACGGCTTGCTCACTTCAGGAGATGCAGATATATTCTTCAAAGTGTGGGGCTTTTCCATCCCTTTGTCTGATGCAAAACCTGTACCCAGATCTAACTGAAAATTATCAAGTGACTCTGAAACAGGCCCCAGCAATGTTATTGGATCAGGGACATAGCATGGATCTTCAAAAAGCTCCGGTTCTTCAGGTATAGATTGATGCGGGCCTTCAAAAACACGAGGAAAAATGGGCTCAATTGGAGGTGAGAAACCTAAACTAGTGCTGCTGGATACATTTGGGTATGCAGTGACAAATGGTGACGGGAGCCCAAAATTAATTGGATTGTCAAAGGTATGTGGCACCGATGAATTTGCAGTTAACTGTGGGCTATCACCTTCTTTCTGGGGCTTTGCATTTGGTCTACTAATAATAACATTTGCATTTGCAGAAAGAGCAGATGATGAACGTGTAAATAATTGATGCCACGACTTTTTAGGTGACATCCTTTGCTGTGGCTCTAGAAGCACCTGTCATCAACAGTTCAAAATTAAGAAAATGTTTTTAAGGTACAACAGCATCTGAAAAGGTGCACCAAGCTTAAACATAGTGCAAATAGAAGCATAGTGACAATCTGTAGAAAGCATTGCACAATCAACAAAAGAGATAAGACTCAATGAAGCGACAAACCGTGAACTCGATGTTAACGTAATTCTTGTAAGCACAATAATTATACTTCAATTTATCAAGATAGCTAACATGTTGTTTCTGAGTTATTTACTTATTTATGTAATTGTTAATAAAATAATTTGAGATAGCAAAGTTATATAATTGCTTTACAATATAATTGTACAACATCAAATCCATTAAAACAAATTAAAATAACAGTAAGGAATATAACTTACTGTCCGATTATCATTCTTGTCATCTCCGTTTATGCTTGACTTCCCAGATATTCGTTCAGAAGCACCTATATCCCTTCTATGAACAGAAGTATGAACATGATCTACAGAACTAGCAAATTTATGTTCTTTGGTAGCAGTAGCAGGAATATTCACAGTCTTTCCAAAGAAACTACTTCCACTAAAAGCCCTAGACGAAGAGAAAAGAGTACCCTTCATACGATCCAAATACCTATTTCCAGCAGCCCCCCTGTTAAAATTGCTCGTAGAGTTATTCTTTATCCCATGAAGTGATTCAAAGTTCTGGCCCTTCGCACTGTCAACTGCAGATTTCTGATGCTCCCGGTCACTATTAATCTTCTTTTCTAAGTCACGCTTCTGCACACTGTCCTTACCAGATTTTTTTTCCAACTCTTCAGCATCAGAGTTGCTCTTACTAGAGCCCTTATCCTTCTCCTTCCTTTTTTCCTGACGCCTCTTTTCAGATTCCTTCTTACCATCTTTATCTCTAACTGGTGGCGATGATTTGCTTCTATCTTTTTCAGCTTCCAATTTTTCATCTCTCAGTCTCCTACGCTCTTCCACCAATCTCGCGACCTCCTCCCTTTGCTTTCTTTCTTCCTCCTCAAGAAGCTCTCTCTCCAACCTAGCCTGTCTCTTCTCTTCAGCTTTTCTTCGCGCCTTCTCCCCTCTACTCTCATGATAATTTGCCCCATTTTCACCCCTCTTAGATAGCATTCCCCGATGCTCTGCATCAGAAGAAGTACTCTCCATCGATGAACTAACCCTAAAGAGCTTTCTCCAAAGCCACCTAATACTCAAGAAAAAAGACGTTAACAGCTTGCAAGCAAAAATTACCACACTCGAATAAGACTTCTCTGCAAAACAATTATCATCCCCTCCAAAAATCCCACTTCCGTCCTTTCTCCAATGAGTAGACATCCCCGTAACAGACCCACCAACCCAATTACCATTTTCTAACCAATCCTGATTGCACATCCAACCATTATCAGACCACACCTTTCCATTCAATAGCTTCCCACCCTTTCCAACAAGATCCTTAATAATACCAGAATTTGAAATCAATCCAGGTGGCACAGGCATGTCTAAAACTGGCCTCTTAGAAATATGCCCGCAATACGAACACATAAATCTACCACCACCTGGATTCTGATCCCTATAAGGGGTCAAGCAGTTCCTACACTTCCTCGTAGCAGTTTTCCGAAGCTTCTGCAGTTCAATAGCTTCAAACCTCTTTCTTTCTCTCAACCTGGCATTTCTACGGACCCGCCAAGTCGAAAGCTGAGGCATCAAAATCTCATACCAAAACAGAGTGACTAAAAGCACAAAAACACAAGCAAGTCTCGGTGAAGTAATCTCAAATCGAAAAGCAGGAGGCAAGAGCTGAGACAGAGCCCACAATCCTATCAGAGGAATAACTAACCAAGGTAGCATCGTAGCAACCCGGCGAGACCACTTCTGGATCACACACAAAATACACATTATCCTCTTAACCCACACCTATCTTTTCCGTAATGAAATTCCAACAAATTACAAACCCTAGAAAACCCCCAATTACCAACAATCTGATCCTTCTCTTATCCAAACCAATGCTTGGGATCCAAAAGCCTAAAGCTAACTCCTCGTCAACAATCGAACAGAGCGATGGAGCCGAAGCTTCAAGAACCCTAAAAGCAAAACTCGAATCCGTCAAATGAAGAACAAAATGAGCATTCAGAGACGGAGATATTAACCAAGAAAAAGAACTAAGCTAGAGAAATCCGATCAGATTAGGGTTTTCCCATAAAGGAAAAACGACTCCATAACTACAAAGCGTGAAAACAGAAAGAGAATAGCTTGAAGACTCACGAATTGGGCTTTCATGGAGGTTAATGCCTTGTATGTGTATCGCGTAATGAGAAGAGGAGATATGGAATCGGAGTCGGAGTCGGAGCCGGAGCCGGAGCCGGAGGAACAGGGCAAAGAATCGGGTCGGAGCCGGTGGTCGTGGTTCGCTCTTTCTTAACAGTGACAACTCCAGAGATAGAGAGAGAAAGCAAAAAAGAGAAACAGAGAGAGATTTCGTGTATTTATATTAATACACAAAAATATTATTATAAACAAGAAGAAGATAAGAGACATGGAAAATAAATTGAGGCATTTAAATTTATTATATTAAAGCAAAGTCTAATTAAGAATTTTTATTAACTATTAATTAATTAAATTAATTATTTATTAATTATATATAATTAATAATTTATTTAATAAAAATAAATTCAATTTCAATTAATACAAAAATAAAATATATTAGAGAAATAATAAAATTTTAAATTATTTAATTATTAATTTTATTTTAATAATTTAATTATTAAAGTAAGTTGATTTATTAATTAATTAATCAATGGATATAATAAATAAATAATTTTTATTTAATAATTTTTTATTTAATTAAAATTTATCTTCACCATAATATATTTTAGAATTTTAATGGTATTTAATTTTATTATTTATTAATTTTATAATAATTTAATAACAGTTAAATCTTATTATAATTTAATTTTCGATTCAATTTTTAAAACTTGTTAATTAATTATAAAAAAAATTATAATTACTTTCAATTCTTAAGAAGTTAAATATTTAAAGAAAAATTAAAAATAAGTTAATAATATTAATTGTATTAAAGATATCTAAGATTCTAAGTAAGTTTATTTAAATTTTTGAATAATAATTATTGACTCAAAAATTGGAAAAAAATATAATTTGAACAAATTAAAAATATTTCCTTATATCAAACTACACTTACTTGACGAGCACGAAATGTTTTTAACTCTCCCGCGTGACACCCGTGCTTAGAATCAATATGGATAAGGCTATTAAATATTAATTATTTGAGATCAACCAACAATTTGTCAATTAGTACTTATCCAATTTACTTGAGATTTTTTTTTTCTATCAAGGCATTGATATGCAAAGAGAACTAATAGGGAAGGTAAAATCGTCCCGACCTATATTCCGCTCGTTATTTTTAAAACGATGTAGTTTTATCCAACAACAATATCGTTTTAAAATTTTTTTTACTTATTATATCGAACCAATTCATTGACATTCCTAACTAACATCTTAGTTACAAAGTATGGCTTAATTACAAAGAGTTACTTGACTTATATTTTAATTACTATATTTTAAAAATTAACACTTACCTTTTTATAATATTATTTATCTATTATTGTAGTATATATATATATGTCATATTATATTACGTTTGTGTGTAATTTTTTATTTCAATCATTATATTTTAAGTAAAACATAATTTTATAAGTCATATTTTATTAATTTTACATTTTTATAAAAATTAAGATAGTATTAAAATTTTTAAATTCTATCCAATACAATATTACATAAAGTTAAATGATTTTTTTAAAAATAAAAATTTTTAAATAAAAATCAAACTGTACAATTTAACTAAAGTTATATGTAACCTTATTTACTCTTGCATAACCATCTCTCGCTCTCAACCATTAGGCCACACCCCTTTCTTCAAAATCTCAAAAAAAACCAATAACTAATAATTAAAAAACTCAATTAATTCAATTTTTAACTTTTTTTATTTATTTTAATAACTTTTGTTGTTAAAAATTGATTAATTTATTAATTAATCGGTCAATTTTTATAAATAAATAATTTCTTATAACTAGAATAAATCAATTAATTACCATTTAAAATCTTTTTAAAATAAACTTCAAATTTTTTTATGAATAAATACTATCTCTTTCCATCGTTTTTCAAATTTTATTTAATTTTTACAATTAAGCTTTTAAACCTTAAGCCAGGATTAACTTTTTAAAACATTGTAAATAACAAACAAAATATTTAAAATTTTAACTATTATATTTTATTGAAATTTTTTTACTATGAATTAGTTAAGATTCAATTTCTTATTTAATTTTAAATTTTAAATTTTAAATTGTGGATAAATAAATTTAAAATATATAGTTGACATAATCGATGTAATTTTATTTTCGAATTTTAAAACATTGGTTATATCAAAAAAAAATTCAAAATTCACCAATTTAACATTACGTGCACATGAAATAACCCAAAATGGACAAATTCAAGAACATTAGATCTTCTATAAGTTCCATCATTTGTGCAACAATCCTCAATCCGACATTAATTCGTTAAAAACACATGTACTTTTGTCTCTTTGAACTACAAATCCAACCAAAGTTCGATCGATACAGTACTTAGACCTCTCCATCCGTTAATGGCGACGACGACTTCTGCTCCTGCAGAAACCGAAAAGCCACGAGCAGGAGCTTTACCCTGTTTCTCAACTAGGGTCAACTCGTTCGTGGCCAACAGTCGACTAGGCAGATATTTCAAGCTCGTCGAACGGAACACCACCTTCACTACCGAGCTCCGAGCCGGCACCACCACTTTCCTCACGATGGCCTATATACTAGCCGTGAACGCCAACATCTTAACAGACTCCGGTGGCACATGCGGAGTCGGCGACTGTATCAAACCCTGCCCTGCTTGTTCACCACCTGATCAGTCCTGTAAGTTCACTCCGGTTAACAATGGATACTCCGCCTGCCTCCAAAGAACTCGCGAAGATCTTGTCGTAGCAACCATTGCATCTTCTTTTATCGGTTGTTTTATGATGGGAATTGTCACTAATCTCCCACTAGCTTTAGCTCCTGGTATGGGGACGAACGTTTACTTTGCTTATACAGTGGTCGGTTACCATGGATCTGGCAATCTCTCCTACAATAGTGCATTAGCTGCAGTTTTTCTTGAAGGTTTGATCTTTCTCATCGTTTCAGCTGTTGGATTACGAGCAAAACTCGCCAAAATAATCCCTAAAACAGTTCAGATTAGTTGCTCAGCAGGAATAGGTTTGTTTCTAGCTTTCATAGGTCTGCAGCATAACCAAGGAATTGGATTAATCAGCTTCAACCCTTCAACTTTAGCTCAATCTGGAGCTTGCCCTCGATCTTCTTTGGCAAGGTTAGCTCCTGCAGAACTAAGTTCTAATGGGAACATCACTCTGATAAAGTATGGTCTGGAATCAATCGAAGATCTGTGTTTAAATGGTAGAATCGAGAGTCCAACGATTTGGCTTGGAGTAGTAGGTTTTGTGATAATCTCGTACTGTCTTGTTAAGAATGTTAAAGGAGCTATGATCTATGGAATTCTCTTTGTTACAGTCATTTCATGGTTTCGACACACGTCTGTTACAGCTTTTCCTGACACAGAATCAGGAAACCTGTCGTTCCAGAACTTCAGGAAGGTGATTGACTTGCCTGTGATTAAGAAAACTGCAGGAGCTTTGAGCTTTGAGGATATAAACAAAGGACGTTTCTGGGGAGCTCTCGCAACATTTTTATACGTAGACATGCTTGATGCTACAGGAACGTTATATTCGATGGCCAAATTTGCAGGTTTCATGGACGTCAATGGAGATTTTGAGGGTCAGTATTTTGCGTATATATCTAACGCCGCTTCAATTGTGGTAGGCTCGTTACTGGGCACATCTCCGGTGACTGTATTTCTTGAATCGTCAACTGGGATACGAGAAGGTGGCCGGACGGGACTGACGGCTCTGACGGTGGCTGGATACTTTTTTCTGGCCTTCTTCTTCACGCCATTGTTGGCTTCGATTCCTGCATGGGCAACAGGACCTCCATTGATCTTGGTAGGAGTTATGATGATGAAATCTGTGTCAGAGATCAAATGGGACGAAATGAGACAGGCTATTCCTGCATTTGTTACGATGATTTTGATGCCATTAACGTACTCCGTGGCTTATGGTTTGGTCGGAGGTGTTGGTACTTACGTTATTTTGCATCTTTGGGATTGGGTTTTGGCTCTTATCAAGAGATTTGGAGTTGGGAAAGCATCAAAAACTTGTCATTGTGTGGAAGATGATGACGATGATGAGGCTAAGGCTGAGAACAAGGAGATTGAAACAAGTGAAGGAGACAAGCGAGAATCCGAAGTTTAGAGGAAAATTTTAACGGTAAAGGTACATAAAAAGTGATCGATCTTTTCAGCATATCTCTCATTTTGGATTCAGCATTGTATAGTTCTTTCAGAAAGGATTAATCATGCATGTATGTCAGGGAGCTTCAATCCTGTTATTTTTATTTTCCCGTCCAATTCAGACTAGAGACGAATTAAATTTAGTTTGATTAAGGATTAGGTTGAGGGAGGGCGGTGGCCGGTAGTAGTTGACAATCTGCTGAAATCAACTTGCTAAAATAATAATTATTTATTCTTAATAAGTACTTATTTGTTTAGGATCACTATTTTGGTAACTACTGAAACGTGAAAATAGGTATTTGACAAGTGTAATTGTAGTTGCTGAAAAGAGATAAAATTACCAAAAAGTCTATTAATTTAATAAACTATTAATTGTTGTATAAATGATTAAAAATATATTATTAGTTATGTAAATTTAAAATTATAAATAAGAAAATATAACTAAAATAAATTTAGTAAATAAAGTATTTTATAAAAAATATTATTAGTCATGTTACTTAAGAGTATAATGGAAAATAATACTTATAGTGAAGGTTATTAATAGAAAGTAAAATTTTCACTGAAAGTAGTTTCTTACAGTATCTCTCTTTCTGTTTATTGATTTTTACGGTGGTACCGCAGTTTTCTCCAACCTCTTGTTGTTCACCACAAATTCAAATATATGACTACGTTTAAAAACTGCGGTAAATAAGTACTTATTTTTATCATACCGCAAGTCCAAACGCAGCCTAAATATGATATTAGAATCCAAACTTGATAATTTTGTTTAAGTTTGACCAATTTATATTAAGGACGTTTCAAGCTTTTCTTGAAATTTTCTTTTTTCTTTTTAATTTCAAACCTTAAGGGTGAAATAGTTTGAGTTGGACTCAAGCCTCGCATTTGCTCATGTTGCGGCCTGAGTGACCCAAGTATAATCAAATCCAAGTAGCTTGAATTTTGAAACAGTCCGACTCAATTGATTATTTTCCAAAAAAAAGCTTCAAGTTAGGCTCTGACTTGGACTGTCAAGTCAGGCCTAATTCAAGGCCTGATAATTATAAAGAAAATAACATGAATGTTGTTTTTTATTTTTATTTATAGATATTTTTATTATAATTAACAGGCCTCAAGTTGGGCTTGACTTGGCAACTTTAGCCCATCCCTAGCCTAAAGCCATTTTTTGAAAATAATCAAGCTTAAAACTTGATCAAATTGGACTTAATTTATTAACTTTAAGTCAGAATATGTTGGGTCGTGCCAAACACGGACTTAATTGTCAACCTCAACTGAATCGCTAGCTATAATCTTTATTTTCAAGAGAAAAATGTGAAAAATTGGAAATTATAGAATTCTATCAATAAGACGGGTTCACATTCTCAATTCCTGTTAGCTTATTCTAATCTTATTTTTATCCCAGTACGGTGTTATTTTATATATAAATGCATTGAGGTATATATAAATCAATAGTTTGCTCAACAACTTTTTGAAAATACATTTCCAATTTTTTAGCTGACCATGTTCAACTTTTTTGTTGTATTTTATGGCGACTTTGGTATGTATGTAATTGTTATTTACGGCAACATGAGTCTCTTTCCAGTCAAGGTATTGTTGAGGGTGCTACCACTTATTTAGTTGGATGGATTGTGGCACAAAATAGGTTTAATATTTCTCATCCCTCCCCTGTTCTTGCACATCGTTCGGTTCTGTTTGCATAGTATCTGCCCCCGTATGGTCAATGGAAATGTAATATTGACGCTTCATTTAACCCTTTAACAAAGATTGTCAAATTTGGTCTTAACATTCGTTCATCCACTGTTAGGTTTATTCGTGCTGTTGTGGGTAGCCTCATTTTGGCACCTTCTGCTGCTTGCGCTGAGGCACTGGCCTTTTGGCGTGTCTTGCAATGGCTTGGAGAATTGGATTTATCAGATGGTGTCATTGAATTAGATTCGCAGGTTGTTGTCCTTTCCCTTTGTGCTAAGGAGCCTGATCATTTAAAATTAGGTTTGATTGTTGCGGATTGTAAAGTCTCCCTTGCTTTGTTGCCAAGAATTAGTACTGCTTGGGTGTCAAGACAAGCTAATAAGGTGGCGCATGGCATAGCCTGTTCTGCCTTTTTCTAATGCTTGTTTTACCGATTGAGAGGTTGTTTCTAGTTTTATTATTAATCTGTTACAGTTCGATTTAGGTTTGATTGATAAAGTTGATAGTCACTCTGTAAATTCTAATGAGGTAGTCTCAGGTTTTTTTCATCTCTCGAGCAAAAAGTTGAGTGTAAAGTCTTAGCGAATTTTTTCTGAGTCAGCTTAAGATTTAATAAAATGCTGTTTACTTAAAAAAAACGTGGGATTTCACGCTCAATAGGACAATGGAAAATATTGGTTGGGAAATTGATAAACTATAATTGTTTCGCATTTATGGTGCTGAGTAACCCGTCGTGACTTTTGGCTCTCCTTTGTATGTAAATAAAGTAACATATCATATGATGTTGGGCTATGTATTTTGGACCAGATATTCTATTACAATTAATCAGTCCTATCTATAGAATTTATATAAATATGTGAACAAAATTAAATAATACATGGTTAAAATACTCTAATAAAAACAAGGTGCGCGAATCTATATATGGTCTATTGTTATTATATATATATATGTTCTCTACTTTCATATCAATCATCAATCATTTCTTGCTATGATAATTAAAGTATTAATTCGGGTGCCTAAAATATGTTACAATGTATTTTAAACATTAGAAAAGATAACTGGATCCAAATATGACTTGTTTAATTTAAATTAATCATAATTTAGATTGAATTCAAATATAAGAAATTTTATTCAATCAATTTGAATATGGTTAAAATTTTAAAATCATATCATTTTAACTTAATTTGTTGTCAACTTCACATAAAATGTATAAATGATTTTTATAAATTAATAAATTCTTATGAACTAAAATAAACTAATTACTTTTCATTTATCAATATCTTTTTTCAATTAAACTTAAATTTTTTTGATAGATAAGGACAATTTCTTTCAAATATATTTCAAAATTTTTTAATTTTATTCAATTTTTAAATATTTTATAATGATCTAATACCAATTGAACTTTATAAACCTTAAACTTCTAACTTCAAATTCGATATTTAAAACATTAAATATTACTTACTATGGTAATAAAAATTTAGATTAAAATTACTCACTATGGTAATAAAAACTTAGGTCTAGTTGCAGCTATAAAAGACTTTAAAATAATTTTAGTAAGTTTAATTTAATTTTGAATTGACGATGGAGTATAAAAATATTAAATTTAATATGTATAAAACTTTATTGCATATATCAATTAAAAAATTCAATTAAAAAATTTAAGTTTTTATTTATACTTAAAAATGATGATTGGTAACGTTGTACTCTAGTATTTAGAAATTCCTTTCATAACGTTGTACAGTAGGTATAAAACACGAGGTTCACTTCTCCACGTACAAGTTTGTCGCCTTTCCACCGCTGGAATGCGCAAGGAGAGGCCACTGTTGTTTTGTCTAAGAAGTCTAGCCTACTCCAAAGTCCAAACACATAAGTACCGTGTAGAGTTTGATGATGATCAAAACAGCGTTAAAGTTTCAAACTTTTATGATGATAACTGAACTTTGGAAGTGAGAGTAAGAACAACAACG
>JANZXR010000005.1:1172559-1186677 GCA_027575705.1 Erythroxylum echinodendron | reverse complement strand
TTCTATTCCTGGATAAGAAAAGCTGGCGTGACTCCGTGGATAATATGAATTTTGGCCGTAATGACCTGTTCCTGATGTATGGGTAAGAAACCAACTGCTACGACCAGTGTAGCTGCGGAAATCTTTCTATTAAACTAATGCATATATTAGTTCAACACGATTACTGAAAATGGACTAATCATTTGAAGCTGATTGATGTATAACTCATAATCACAGATTCCGAATAAGTCACTTGATAACCCAGAACGAGGAAACACGCCTGCCAATCACATCCACTTTGCGGTCGGTGCGACTCAAAACATACGACCTGCCAGAAGTAGAAAGTTCCAGATTAAGACAGCTTCAAAGAGAAACGATCTGCCCTCTAGGTGGCTATAAGAAAAGTACTAGTGTACTGGTCAAGGAAGCTAGTTATTTGATTATTAAGAAACTTATGACAAAAAAGACTGCTGCTAACAAGCAACTGTTTGTTTTAAAGCCTCCATCTAAGCCGCCATTGCAACTGGATCAGGTGGCTGAGGATTGGGCTGCCTCTTTCTTTGACCATAGCTTCTTAAAACAATAAGCTCACACAGATTCAACCCTCCAAACCTGCGGAGACTAATCATTGAACATTACATTATCTGCCCATTTTTACTTTTTTTCCTTTATCATTAAAACAACGATCTTTGTTAAAAAGAAGAAAGGTAAAAGAAACAAGACGCATGAAAGTACATCCTTTAATTAGGCTTAGCTGTAAATGTCGGACGAATGAATAGCAGCAAGTAATGCACCAACTGTTCCTTTCATTATTTTAGCATATGGATGATGATAATATAGAATAAGTCCACACCAAACGTACCAAAATCATTAAAATATAATGTTTCTTCTTACTTCTTACCGGAACGTTTGAGCGATTACAGTAATTACAACAACGAACAAATCGCGATAACGATCCGAGCTGACAGACTTGTCTTTGTTTGCTGACATTGCAGCTAAAATGAAACGAGACTCCTGCTTTTACCTCCAAGTTGTAACTAACAAAACTGACTGCTAATGCTTATAATTACCAATGCTTGATTCAGTTATAAGTTAATCCATTCAGTTGAATACCAATAAAGTGCAGAAACCATATAATAATATGAAAAATGAAACGGAAAGTACTGACTTGACCAACTCCTTGCGATACAGCTAGTTGTTGTAGCCAAGTTATTCTCTTTCTCGTCTCTTCTCTTCTCTTATCTTATCTTCATTCTCAAGAAAACAGGAAAAGAGAAATCCAAAAACCCAGCTCTTTTTGCTTCTGTGATTATCATATCAATCTAAAGGTGCCTGCTTTATTGCTTTAACATTCATGGCAGTGTCTCCCCAGATTTTCCCACCAAGGAAACGGCGGCCACCGGCCGGGGCATTCATAACTCCAAAGTTCTCCGACAGAAACCTCGTGACGTCTCTTCTTGTTCTGTCCCAGGAGATACCTTGTCTTAAACCAACCGATTTCCTTGTAAAACGCAACTCACTGTCCATAATTCGCAAAACAAAGCTTCTCTCGATCTTGTTCGAGGAGCTCCTGCGAAACCCAATCCCTTATTCGTCCTCCGCTCTTCTCTGCTTCGAGGAAATGTACATAATTCTTCAGAGAATCAAGACTCTGATCGAAGACTGCTCATTCGGTAGCAAGACCTGGCTTTTGGTCCAGAACCAATCGGTGTCCAACAACTTTCACGAGCTGACCCTCGAATTATCAACTCTTCTGGATATTTTTCCGATCAAGGAGGTTAGCCTGAGCGAAGAAGTCGTGGAGCTCGTCGTCTTGATCAAAAAACAGTGTTCGGAGGCGAGAGCGTGTGTTGATCCACGAGACGATAGCTTGAGGCGTGAAGTGTTAGCCATGCTCGACGGAATCAAGCGGGAGATCGTTCCTGATCATTCGAAGCTCCAGAGGATATTTCATGAACTAGGGATTCGAAATTCTTCAAGCTGTGAAGAGGAGATCGAAAGTCTCGAGGAAGAATTGCAGAACCAAGTAGACGAGAAATCGAAATCGGAGGTTGTAGCCTTAATCGGACTCGTTCTCTACGCTAAATGCGTCCTCTACGGAGCCTCCACACCCGGGACGGATGACCGACGGAGGAAATCCGTGCCGGAAGTAAACATTCCGGTGGATTTCCGTTGTCCGATAACGCTCGAGATGATGCGAGAACCGGTAGTCGTGGCAACAGGACAGACGTACGATCTGGCGTCGATAAATTTGTGGATTGAATCAGGGCACAACACGTGTCCCAAAACAGGTCAGACTCTGGCCCACACCAATCTGACCCCAAACCTAGCTTTGAAGAATCTAATAGCCATGTGGTGCCGGGATCAGAAGATCCCTTTCCAAGATAGCCGCTCACGTCACGGCGTTAGTCCTAAGGCGGCGCATGAGGCCACCAAGATGACGGTAACATTTCTAGTCAACAAGCTCTCGATCTCACACTCACCAGAGGCCGCTAACGACGTCGTGTACGAGCTCCGAGCCCTAGCCAAAACGAATTCCCATAGCCGAACTTGCATTGCCGAAGCTGGAGCATTACCTTTGTTAGTCCGTTACTTAGATTCGGAGTTCCCGAACCTCCAAGTTAACGCCGTCACGGCGATTCTGAACCTCTCAATTCTTGAATCGAACAAGAAGATGATCATGGAAGCGGACGGCGCGTTAAACGGCGTTGTAGAGGTACTTTGCTCGGGGTCCACCTGGGACGCTAAAGGCAACGCCGCCGCTACGATTTTCAGTTTATCCGGTGTGCACGTGTACAGGAAGAAACTAGGCCGCAAGACACGTGTCATAAGAGGACTGCTTGATTTGGTTAAAACAGGGCCCACAAGTTCGAAGAGGGACGCTTTGGTGGCGATTCTCAACTTATGCGGAGACAGGGAAACAGTGGGTCGTTTAGTTGATGGAGGCGTTGTGGTGACGGTTACTGGAGTCATGAGCTCATTGCCGGAGGAGGCGGTTACGGTGCTTGAGGCGGTGGTGAAGAGGGGAGGGATAGTGGCGGTCGCCGAAGCGCATAGCTCGGTGAAGAGACTGGGGTTGTTGTTGAGGGAAGGGTCGGAGACGGCGAGAGAGAGCGCGGCGGCTACTCTGGTGACGATGTGTCGAAAAGGAGGGGCCGAGATAGTGGCGGAGCTGGCGGCGATGGCGGGAATAGAGAGGATGATATGGGAATTGATGGGGTCGGGAACGGCGAGAGGGAAAAGAAAAGCTGCCGCGCTCTTGAGGATTTTGCGGCGGTGGGCGGCTGGTTTGGACGGTGATTTCGTTGACGGTTATAGGACTGTTAATACAGATCTAAGTGCGTCGTCGTCGAGGACAGTATTGTCAACTTAATTTTTCTCTTTCTGACAAGTGTAAAGAATTCATTTTTAGTGACAAGAGCCCATTGTTTCTGTCAAGAAAAGCCCAATTTCATAAATTAAATTGAAGTTTGGACCGAATTCGGCCTGCATATTTTAGGAATCAGGCTAACATGGGCCGGTGATGAACCGACCCAGCCCAATTCATTGTCATTCTAACAAGCACCACCGACATGAAAGCCTGTGAAATCCCTTAAAGCTCCATGAGAAATCTTCTATTTGGTCAAACTAGGGGGAACAAAGAAACAGTTACGAATCACTCCTCATCTCAAAAAAGTCAAAACCCCAGTTCACAGACACGTTCTTTGCTCTTACCGAGAAGCTTCATATCAATGGCGGACTTTGGTCTCAGTCTCATCCCCTGCCAGGATTTATACGACTGTCCTCATCTCTCACTCTTCCTCCCTCCATTAACATTCTCCAATGGCTGCTCCTTACAAGATAAGCAACTTCGTAGTTCTGGTCCTGCTAGCGATCGTAATGTCAAAGGCTTCTCATGCCAGGCTACTCGGTGCTGTGAAACCTGAGCCAAACCTTTCTCTTCCTGAAGAACCAAAGAATGGCGTCGGCTACCAGAACTATCATCTTCCTCTGGTGCTTAATCTCCTTCCCAAGGGCACGAAGCCACCTTCTGGTCCCAGCAAAAGAAGCAACACTGTTCTTGATTGATTTTTCTGTCTCCAACTTCTGCACTTATTTTAGGGATTTTAGTTTAGTAGAATTCCTTAGATTCTTTATCAGGATTAAACCTAATTATGTAAATGATCACGTAAGAGATCATGTGTAACTAAAGCTGATTCGTTGTGAAGTTAATAAGTTTAAGTTTGATTCAAGGATAATGTAATAACCGGTTCTCCATATTGAAGGTTAGAGCTTTAGTTGTCATTGGGTATTTATGAATTGCATTGCATTTTATTCACATGCATATCATTAGCATACACGCTCGAATTATGAATTATGATTTTGTACATATTGCAAGGAATGCATATGTACTCAATTGACTCATTCCGGGGTATGAAAAGAGTAAAACCTTCATTTTGTGAATTGTGAAACGTTTGTGCCTTGAATTTTCATTTGATTGATTACAAAGTAGTGAATTTGGAATTAATTGACATAATTGAAAAATTGGGGAATTAACTATACATTTGGTTTAAGAAAAATGCCAAGTGGTAAGAAAAATTGATACATGAAAATTAGGATAATTAAGCCTATAATTGAGTGACATTTGACATTGATCATTGTATGACAAATGGACTGGTAAGTTGATGATAATTGATAACTGTGATTACATGACATATGACCTAGCTTTATTGGTGACATATGGCAACATATTTACTTGATAAATGGAGGACAAGCCTTTAGACATATGACAAATTAATTGGATGACACCTAACACCTAAGATGTCAGTTTTAGCAGGAGCAACTCCAGCTATGGTCATTTCTCTTTTTCCTTCCTGTCACACCCTACCGAAACACTCTTTCTTTCACCTCATTGTGTTTGATTATGATCATGTCCAATTGCTACACAAATAATTCATGTTTTACCTTCACAAAATTAAGTAAAAGATCATCTTGTTGTTGTTCATTGAACTTAACCGAAATCAATCCAAGTTCCACCTTGAATGTACGATGATTATGCATGTTTGGAGTACTGATTTAGAGTGATTTTTAAGCTAGGATTAGAACTAAACAAGTAAGTAAAAGATTAGTGTTTATGGCATGTTATAATAGAGAATTGATGACGATGAATTAGGATTAATTGTAAATGATGTTAATGATTGATTGTGCCGGAATATGTTAGATTGAGTGTTTATACTAAATAGGCATCTGTATTTTAGCCATATCTTGATATTTAGATATCGAAATGGGATGGTTTTAATTTTAGATTAAACTAGAGACATATGAATATAATTTTTATGGAGGAATTTAGTTTAGATTATGTCTCTAAGGATTTTGAAATTTGGATTGAAATTGAGTACTGGGTGTTGTCGCTATTTGAGAACAGTCTGTGGTATTTTGGGTATAACTCACAGAATACTAAGCCAAACTGCATTAACTTTATGTCGTTAGAAATTTAAGACATATAGGAACATTTTTTTAGAAAATTTATTGCCTAAATATCTCATTTTTTATATCATAATGGTTATACAAAATTGACCTGAAAACCATCCTAAGAAAAACTGGAAAAAAGGAGAATGAATGAGTATTTTTCTAGTCTGTTTTTGTATATGCGAAAATGGTAGTTTATAGATTGTTGTAAAGATGATTTAAGTTGTCAATTTAAGTATAACTGATGAGGGATTCATGTTAAAGATAGGTGTTATTGAAGTATTCTTGAACTTGGAAAATTAGAGCTGTAGGTCAAAATTCTAGTTTCAATTTCATCTTCCTCTTTCGATCTATTTTACATATCTTTAGAGCATGAATTCGAAGAAAGTCAAAGAATGAAAGATGTGGATATAGGTCTTAGCTTGACCTATGTGAAAATAGCTTGAGAAAATAGTAGCTAGAGCTTGAGTTATGCTTGTTTTCCTAATACTGCCTGTAATAGACCCCTGTGCAGGAACCTTATATTATTTCCTGATTTTTCGGACTTTATAGCTCAAATTAGTCAAAGTATAAAACATGAAAAATGATTACTGATGTCTTATTAATGTTTTTTTGAAATATTGTAGCTAAAAGATATCTTGATGAGTTTATGTAATTAATTGAAGTCAAAACCTAAAGAAGGGACTGTTTTGATGTGGTTGAGTTCAAATATGAAAAATTATGGTTTGTTAAATGAATAAGTGAGTTCTTTTAATGCAAACATGATCTTAAGAATATGAGAAATGTGTATAAGGTACGATTGAATAAGAATTGAAGAAATTTTGTGGATTTATAATACCAGGAAAAGATTGATGAATTTATGAATGATGAATGGAAAGTGATCAAGTTTACTTAAAGCATAAACCTAATTGCAAACTAAATGATGTACAAGTCATGATGTATAAATGATTAAGATTTCTGAATAACGTTACATAACTGGAATGATACATGTGTAAATTTGAGTATTTATTTGATTGATCAAGTAGTGATGTGTACATGTCGTATTGCTTGATTTATAGACACAAATCGACCGACACCATCCAGAGATTACCGATTTGTCGAGGCAATAGCTAATTAGAGTGTACTATGAGTAACCTACATGTGTGACCGCAATTAGAAACATGTTCTGTTCATATTGTTTTGATTAAATTTGATTTCTCTATATTGAATCGATATTGATATAATTGTGATATTGATGATTCCGGACAATTAATTGTCCAAAGAGTTTGATATTTGAGACCGTATTGAGAGTGTTTGTGATTCGATTGTGAATAAGGAAAATGAATTCTCAATTATACGTTGAATGCTGGATATAGATTTGACGAATTGTGATAATTGAATGCGTCTCTTGACTGAAAGTGATTGATGATATATTATGTTCAATATTGCACTTCATTACATGAATATGCATGTTCATATAAAGGAGTTGTGACTAGAGCAGCCAACATGAAAAGAGCTTTAAGCTCATAAATGTGCACACAGAGCCTCAAGCTCAATGTTTAATAAACTCGGTATCTACAACGGATACAGAATCGATAACCAACAAATAAGCACTCGATCACAATAAAGTAAAAATAGAAGTAAGTCTCGTTTGCATTTGCATTTATATCTTTATATATGGATATGAAATTGTTTGCAAATAAATGTTGAGTTATGTTGAGATAACATTGTGAAATGCCTATGAACTTGATGGTGATATGAAGAATTGTGATAAATGAGTAAAATATTCTCAGATGATTATATGAAGTTTTTGCATTCAGAAAGTGCTTATAAAATGATTAAGTAAAGTGATTGTATTGTTAAGGTGCTCGTTCAAGTATGAAGAACAATGTGATATATGAGGCATAATTTTGTATGATGTGTTATATTGATTGAGCTGGGTTTTATTCATGTGATATATATATATATATATATGATCTGTTTTGAGTGAATACATCGATGATGGTTCACTCATTGAATTAGCAAAATTCATCAAAATTGCAACATTGATTTTCAGGTATTAAAAGGAGACCTTGCTTGTAAAGCAATCTAGTTGGAGTAGAGTATTATCTATTTCGAGATTAAGATATGACTCAAAGGTCTGATCAGCTGTCATTTGAGAAATTTAGATAGAGTGCTTTTGTATAGTTTTTCATCTCATGTAGAATATTTTGTATAAAACAATGTGAACACTGATGGTTTTTTAATATTGTAACTATATTGATGATTCGTAATGAAATGGCAATATAAAACATATTTTGTTAATGAAATGAGATATGTTAACATTTTAAATACTTATGTTATTTATAATGCCATATGAAGTGAATGGGATTGCTCTAACATGTCATTCCTGTAGAGTATGTGCTCAGATATTCTGAAGAATGTCGGGCATATGTCCTATAGTAGTAGGGTGTTACAGATAAATATAAGAAATATGTCGGTCTAACCTAAACAACAAAACAATATTCAGTATAAATTTTGCTGCGGTTCGAATTATAAGTAGATCTAGTAATACGCAATTTTACCTAAAATCAATAAATAAATCATATCTGACTGAGTTCGGGTTTTATATATTCGAATTCTACAACTCGAGCTCAACATGGCCGAAAGAGTTGCTCTTAAGTGTTACTTTTATGATATGATTTTAATCAGAGAGACTAAATTTAAAAGTGTACACAATGACATTGCCAATGCCTATTTATGTCTTCTTCTTGTTCCTTTTAGCTCTCGTGCTGGACCAGTTCCCTTGGTAAGTCAGAAACGTAGTGCTTGTAATAAAGTCGGTACGGTGGTAGCTTAAGATGGGCATTCTTCATTGTTTAGAACTTAAACCGAGGCAACTTGAGAGGTTGTAGCAAACAGATATGGCAACTTCAGATCCGCCATTTTTGAAAAGCATATTTGTACATTTTCATCTTCTTGTGAAAATGGCTGTGAGAAGTCCCATACGAGCTTCTCTTCTCAGGAGTTTTGGAATCTAATCTAAAGACCGTTGTTGCTAAAATCTTGTAAGCCACTTGGGCAATGAAAGGTTGGCGAATCATTGCAAACTCTTCGCAAGTGTGTAAGATACGTCGATTACGTATGGAGTTAATCGTCTGAGTGCATACAATAACTTGTAAAGTGACCATTTTTTTGTAAGCCACTTTACTCATTGAACAAAACAATATTTTTAGAAATTTGTTTGTTTTTATTTTTATTTATATATTTAATTTTCTATTTTTGTTTTTCAATTTAGTTTAAAATTTTATTTATTTCTGTTTTTTATTTTAGTTTTTTTTCGATTTTTCAAAATTTATGAAAATAATAAAAATAGTTTTTCATAGATTGATTCGCTATTGATTAAATATATTAATTGATTAGTTATTGATAATAATAAATTAAATTAATTCTTAAATAAAATTATGAATAATTTAATTTTATTTAATATTTTTAATTTTGTAATATAATTAAATTAAAAGAATTAAAATTAAAACTATAATTAAAACTAAAACTAAAATTGATCGAACCCAGATTACTGAGATCAGATCTCCTGTTTCTGTTATAGTGTTTTTATCATGTTCTATTAAATCTTATTCACACATTTACGTAAACCTCACATAAATATATGAATGAGATTTAATAGAACAGGTCGTAACAAAGTGATTAGAACAGAGAATTTGATATGTACCCAATATAAATATGTGGTTAAAATTTAATAAAATAGAGTTAAAATAGAATAACTGAAACAAAAAATTTTAGGTGCAGATTACTAATCTAACTCAAAATCGAGCGTAGGTTAAATTCTAATTAATTCGACATTGACAACATTATAATCTAAGTGACAAGATTACATGAAATGAACATAAAAAGAAATGATTACAAGGCATTGGGTTGGGTGATTTTGAAATAAACAGCTGTAGCCTATCCATGAATAGTCATTGGTTAGGTTCTAATTTCATTACATTGGAATGATGACTGGGGACTAATCAAAACGTTTTTTCAGATCTTTAAAATAATCAACCAATGACAAGTTTTTTTATATATAATAAGTTTTAAAAATAATAATTTTTCAATCACGTGCAACCACAACAACATTAATTAAAAATTTTGTTAAAATGTGAGATTTGGAAATATTCAATAATATACATCTGTGCTCTTAACTAATAGAAAGATTTTTTTTAAATGATCCATGTAAATTTTTAAATCACTCATTTCTTAAATTGAATCACTTTAAAAAGTTTCGAGTTCAATCCAATCGTGCTAAACTTAAGTAATTGATATGTTTATAAATCTTTCTTCTATCTTCAATTTTATAGATAAATAACCCATTAAATAAAGGCAATTTCTTAACATTTTTAAAAAATTAAGTTAATTCCTATCACTATCTATGATATTACGTTATACTTTTAAGAAGTAGTAACTTAAGGTTATATTTAGTTAGACGAAAGATTTTTAATAAAATAGAATGATTTATAACAGAATGAAATATAAATAAATGTAATATTAGAAAATTGTTGTTTAGGAGGGATAAAAGAGTTCATAATATAATATAATGAAATGTTGTTTGAATGAAGGGTTTATAATGTAATATAGTATAAAGTTTATTATTTTACATTCCATCATAAACTTCCCAAATCGGAGGTTTTTTATTTTTATTGTTTAGAATTGAATGAAATGTAATATGAAACTCTCATCTTCCATTCCATCTCATTCTATTCGATTATAAACACGCTTTTTAAATGACAAAATTATATTATATTCTATTTCATTCTATTAATAAACTTTCAACCAAATATAACATAAATTTTACATAGTTAAGCTTTTTATAGTTTTTAATATATATATTTATATGTCATCAATTTAACTTATGTGATATTACAACTAAGTAAATTAGATGTTGATGTAATTTTAAAAATAATTTCTTTAAGTATTGGATAAATGTATAATTTTTATCTTAATGTTTTATAAAATTTATAAATAAACTCTTACTGTTATTTCTGTTATCACTTTTGTACCCTATTCAAGATACAAGCAGTATTATTTTATTAATATTAAGTTGTAAAGCCAAAGTAAACATATCCGATATACAAAACTTTTCGTTTTGTGAAAATTTGGAGAGAGTCGTAATATATGCAACATTATTTTTATAATTTTAAGATAAAAATTACACATTTAGCTAATACTAAAAGAAATCATTTTTAAAATTAATAACAAATACTTACTTGGATTTTTTGTTCAGCTTTGAGGTATAAATCCCACAATTTATTTTTTTAAATAAAAAATTTCAAAACGATGTTATTTCAAAAATGGGTGTGTCACGGCAATAGCCCTCCTGGCGGACCATAATTAACCTATGGCTGGCCTGAGCGAAATATAGTTGACTCGTGACCCACTTATGACCCGATCAACTGGGGCTAAAAATTGGCTGGTCGAGCTGAGTCATATTGTCAAGTGTATATAAATCATATCTTTAATTCATTAAACAAAGACCAACTATGTAATATTATTTTTAAAGACTATTATTATTAATAATTTTTTTATTTGCCCACTATTTGCAACCACAACCTTTTTTAAAAGAAATTGTAATTTACCAAATAGCCCATGCCTTTCCTTCATATATCCCGACCCCTTGCCCTTTTTATAGGCCCCATCTTTCCGGCCCCATGTTGCCCTGAAATTCCAGCCTCTCTTTGTCTCTCTATCTTTATTTATCTTCAAAACACACATTCTTGGAGACAAAAGTCTTCCTCTTCTGCTTTTCTTCTTCTTCTTTCTGCAGATACAGAGTGAGGAAAGAGAGATAAGCGTCTTATTAATGGCTAAATACAGGTTTAAGTTCTCTGATATGGTGCCTAATGCTTGGTTTTCCAAGCTCAAGGACATGGCTGTTACTACTAGTAGTGGTACCAGTACCATCAGAAGTAGCAGAACCAGAAAACAGAAGACACCAGTAGCTGCAACGTCACAGGAATCCAAACCAAAGCAACCCCACCACTCTTATCCCAGAAAATCTTATTACTACACCAGAGAGCTTGCTCCCATGGAACCAAAAGGTCAAAATGATTCATCTCCCACAAACCCAAAATCCTCAGACACTGAACCACCAAGAAAATCATCCAAACACGGCACCAAGAAACGATCTTTAATGTCTCCAAACCTTGTCTCCTCCTCTGTTTCTTCAGGTTGTACCTGTCGAGCCACTCTCTGGACTAAACCAGGTTCTCCTCCTGACCACTCTGCTTCTTTCTCTGATAGCCCCAATGATCAAGAATTCTGCTATGCATTCCCACCAGAATTCAGGTGTGACCATGTTCTTACAACTGACTCATCTATTGATAAAATGGTTTCGTTGTCAAGCTGCAACTTAGATTCTTCTGCTGATAAGAAGGTTGATTTGTTTGAGAAAATATCCGACCTTGATCTCCCTCCAATCATAACCAAGCCTCTGAATTTGGATCACAAAACGAAAGACTCCAAATGCAGAAGAAACCTGCCAGCTAAATGCCAACTCCAAGAGAGTGCTGATGGGTCATTTTCTGTGAAGATAGTGAAAGAACAGAGAGTGACCCCTAAAGAACACAAACACATCGGCTCTGTCAGGAAAATTTCTGTGAATTCTCCAGGTGTTAGGCTCAGGGTCAATTCCCCGAAAGTTGCAACAAGCAAGAGAGTTCAGGCACGAAGGAGTTATCGAAGAGGCTTGTCAGATAGCTTGGCGATTGTGAAATCTTCATTAGACCCTCAGAAGGATTTCAGGGAATCAATGGTTGAGATGATCCTGGAGAACAACATCAAAGCTTCAAAGGACTTGGAAGATCTTCTTGCGTGTTACCTCTCCTTGAATTCTGATGAATATCATGAACTCATCATCAAGGTGTTTAAGCAAATCTGGTTTGATCTTACCCAAGAATAGATATGAATTGTAGATTTATGAAATATAATTTCTGTTTCACTTTCTTAATTTCTTATCATATAATCTTAGCGTAAATATCATCATAATACAAAATGTTATTATCCAGTGTTGTTATTGTCAGAGAATTTTTGTACCTTCTTTTTGTTAAGTTTTGGATCACAACAACAACAATAACAACACCACTTAACACTCGTTATGAATGTTTCAGTTCACAATGATTTAAACTTAAGTAACGAGTTCGATTTAGTTTATTACGGAACAAATTACAATAACGATCCAGACCGTAATTGTAATTACGATACTAAACTTACTTCATAGGCAATAACATGTAGTGGGTTGTTAATAAAAGAAGGAAACATGGTTAAAGAGTTCAGCTTTTGGTCTGAAAGAAGATGCCCTTTAAGGCTGATATTGGCTCAGACTCTAGAAGTCTTACACACACCATCTCGACCCAAGATCCTTTGTTCCCAAAGTTGGTGTATCCTTTGCTCCGGTGCAATCTCAGTCGTTTAATTTTCATGGGCTCTATTTATTGAATAGACAAATTTTTATGGAAATTTAGTTAGAATAGAGTAACGGGAACAGATGATTTGGTCCTTATCATGTCCGAGCAGTATATTCAACTTTCGGTTTACACCCATTTCTTTGTAATTTAATTATTTAAAAAATTTTCTCAATTTTTTTAAATTATTAAAATATATTTTAGACTCAAATTAATAATTTATTTTATTTATCATAAATAATTGATTTAAATAGAGTTTAATTAGTTTACATCTTGGAAATTATGTTAGGTTGTCATGTTAATAATTATTCATATAACATAGTTATTATTGTTATTTTTAATATAAGACAAATTTTTTATAAAAAATAAAATTATAAAGCTTTTTTATAATTTTAAAATTGGTTAAACCACAATAGAATACTACGGATTACAACAAAAACTTAGCGAAAGTCCCACTAATCGCCAATTCTGAAGAGGTTTAAAATTTCGTAATCTTACCCTTAACTGATAAAGAGTTATTTCCGATTAACTGATAGGGAGGTTGTTTATGATTAACAAAAGAATACTAAGGTTTCAAAAAAAAAAAAACTTAGTAAATCAAACTTTCCAAAAAAGTGGATACAAATTCAAAATTTTTCCAAAACTTGTGTGAACCCAGAAAAGCTTGCCTAAAGTTGAGGTTGTCTGGTATGGTCTGATCGCTCAGAAAGCTAAAGTGAACTTTGCATGGGAGATTTCAAAAGCTGAGTTTCACTTTCAAACCTCTATGGAACCACACAATCTTACCCTTACTCCTTAACAAAAGAAATTACTACACTATGAAGGGTTCTGATCTAAGAGAAATAACAACTGATTAGGGGAAAAAAAAAATATTTGATTGATGCTTACTGTTGTCTCTTTCTGGGACAAAGAGTTTTCGTGCTTGTTTGATTCACATACCCAACAAAACCGACAAAACATGTACATAAGTCTCGTATACTACGAAATCTAAATCTTGATGAACTCCCTAATTTTCCGGATTCAACTCTTAACTACTCGGATAAAACTTTGGTTTTTAATCACTAAGATATTGACTTTTGTGCCTAATGATTGTTAATTTTTCCTTATAAGAACTAATCGCTTGACGAAACAACACCACAACAACAACGCTCGATATCAAATCCTGTTGATGCGCAGGGTTTAAAGACTTGGCGAAACAAACTGGTCGGGTCGGTCGTGCTGGGCCCGAGCCCAGTCGTAATGACCCGAAGGCCGATCGGTCACATCTTCAAAGATC
>JANZXR010000005.1:1132156-1162567 GCA_027575705.1 Erythroxylum echinodendron | reverse complement strand
TTCTTCTTGTTGTTTTTTTTGGTATTCAATTCCCGCGACTCGATTTTTAATTTGTGTTCTTTTTTCCTTTTATAAAAAAAAAAAAACCAACGGTATACCTAAAATCACGAAACGTTTCGGGGCTGAAACACTCGAGTTTAGCCTTGTTGGAGCGAACCCACGCGATACGCTGCTTCGAAACGCCACGTAGGCTCAGTTTCCCGCGAAATCCTGTGTCCATGTCCTCCAAAACCCGGAAAACCCGGTCCAACTCCAACCGCTCTGGCACCTCCGCGAAACGGCCGTCGCACGTGATCTTAAACACGCCGAGCTCTCTGGCCGATCTCAGAACCCGATCCACAGACTCTCCGTCGTCTAGTGACTCTAGAGACGGGAGAGCTACGTCGGCGGGAGGCTGATGGCGGGCGGAGAGCGGTTCCGGGAGTGTGAGGTCCGGAACGTTCAAGGAGCTGTTGAGAAAAACGGAGAAGACGTCGTCGGCGGCCGGGCGTGATCCTTTTCCTGTGGGGATTGGCGACGGATAAGGCTCTGATAGGTTGATTTCGCTGGGGAGGCGATCTAGAGACATTGTTGGTTGGAAAGTGAAAAAAGGAAGATCGATGCAGAGAAAGAAGAAGAAAGGTGAAGTGTTTGTGGGACACTTAGAATTTTGGCGTGGTGTGCACGTCCCGAGTTGGATCGGAGACATCGCTTGCTGACACGTCAGGTTATGGTCCCACCATCAGATGACGTTGTCATTTATATTGGGCTCCGATTTAGGCGCATTACACTTTCAGCCCACATGCTAAGGCATAATACCTTCCTAAAGAAAACCCAAAAAAAAAAAAAAACCATGAAAGAATTTTTGGTAAACAACTCTGCGACTTCACTCATATTGAACTGGAAATAAAGTGCTTATATATAGGCCTACATAGAAACTAAAATTGCAGAAAATCAGAGTATTATCAGCCACTAAATTATTACATAAATATTATATCCCAATTAACTTATACTATTTTAGCCACAATTTATCATAATATTATTTTTATTTTATTTTGAATCAATTTTCAATACCCTCCCTTGATTCAAAATCTTATAGTTGCAATTGTCTTATTGGAGCATCTCTTTCTAATGTCCATTGAAGCACTTCTCTTCAAATATTAATGCACCTCTCATCAACTCTAACTATTGATGCACTTCTCATCAATTCAAATTATTGACGCACTTCTCACCAGTTTCATGCTATAAACTTCTTTGGAGCACATCTCTCCAATTTCAAAAAAGATATTCTTCTGCTTGTGCCAAATTTGCATTCTCATTTTTGGACATGTAATCTTTTTTTAAAAGCCTAAATTTTTTACAATTAAAACATTGTGGTTTATGTTTATGCCAACAAAAGTTTTGGAAAAAAAAGTTGCATCCCAAAAATTCCAACATGATATCATAGCCCTTTTAATTTTGGGTCTGTGAGAAAAGAAGAAAGAAGATAAAGGCAGCTTGGAATGTCAGTTTTCGACCCAACTTCCTGCAAATGACTGAAGTGACAAAACTAGAAATAAAGGTTGCAAGATAGAGTGAAGAGGTAAAGAGTTGAAGGAATTGATTGTCATATTTACAGTAGTTGTCTTCTCTTGCCTTGTGCTTTCTGACATAAACAACTGGGAAATTTTTTTCTCTAAGAAATCATCCATTAACATTACACCATTAGATATGCCAATGTCATAGCCGAACATCAGACCCCAAAGGCTGCAATGATGCTACAAACAAACACCTGCATTGTAAGCTTGGCAGGGAGTCCTTCCCAGAGGCAGAATTTCACATGAATGCAATTTGACTAAGTTTGAGTCATATTCTATTAGTGTCTCAAAATTATTGAGTTTGTGTGTTAGTCAAATGTGCAGTGCAGTTAGTTGCTATTTTTGAGATGTAGTGATTTAGTGGTGATTGTGTGGGTTATTAATGTCCTGATTTTCTGCATTTTAGTTTCTTTGTAGCCTATATATATGCACTTTATTTTCAGTTTAATGGATGAGTTACGTTGTAAAGTTGCATCCTAAAAAAACTTCAACATGGTATCAGAGCTATAGACCCTTGAGGGACTGTGAGATTGAGTGAAACCAAAAAAAAAATAGAACTCTTCCAATGGCTGCTAGAAATTCAACTACTCTCCTACTCCCAAATTTCAATGGTGAAAACTATCAAATATGGGTTGTCAAGATGAAAGCTCATTTAAGAGGTCTCGGCTTATGACAATAGGTGGAAGAAGAAAAGGAATTACCAGCGTTGGGAAATAATTCAACACTAAATCAAATAAGAGCTCATGAAGAAGAAGTAGCAAAAGCTTTAAGAGTGTTATCTATAATTTTTGCTGCAATTTTAGAATCAGTTTTTACAAGAATTATGACTTGTGAAACAACTAAAAATACTTGGGATATGCTGAAAGAATTATATCAAGGTAATGAAAGAATGAAGAAGATGCAAGTTTTAAATCTTAAAAGAGATTTTGTAACTTTGAGCATGAAAGAACATGAGAGAATACATGAATATTCTAATCGATTGATGACTTTGGTGAACAAAATACAGCTATTAGGGGAGGATCTACCCGAGAATAAAATTGTAGAAAAGACTTTTATAAGTTTGCTCAAAAAATTTGAGGCAAAAATTTCATCTTTTAACAATTCAAGAGATATTAATGATTTAGCTTTATCCGAATTGATTAACACTTTGCAGAAATAGAAGCAAAGAAGAGTTATGAGAAAAGGAAAAACTTGACAGATAGTTGAAAGAGCTTATTTGGTTAAAGCTCCAAAGGGAAAAGGAAAAATCCCTCAGTGTAACCATTGTAAAAAGCCTGGTCATGAAAAAGAAGATTGTTGGTACAAAAGAAAGCCTTAATGCTACAATTGCAAAAGATTTGGATATCTTTTTTAGGATGCAACTTTGCAACGTAACTCATATATTGAATTGAAAATAAAGTGCCTATATATAGGCTACCAAGAAACTAAAATGCAGAAAATTAGGGCATTATCAGCCCAGAAAATTACCACAAAATCACAAAATAGATTTATATCCCAACTAACTTTTACTACTTTGACCATCACAACATAAATATTATATCCCAACTAACTTATACTACTTTGACCACAACTTAATTAATTAACATAATTTTATTTGATTTTATTTTAAATCAATTTCCAACATGCTCCCTTGATTCAAAATCTCATACTTGCTATGGTCTTGTTGGAGCACTTCTCTCTAATATCCATTGGAGCACTTCTCTTCAATTGTTGATGCACCTCTCATCAACTCTAACTATTGATGCACTTCTCATCAATTCAAATTATTGATGCATTTCTCACCAATTGCAGGCCATAAACTTCCTTGGAGCACATCTCTCTAATTTCAAAAAAGATGTTCTTCTACATGTGCCAAATTTGCATTCATGTCAGATTCTTCCTTTGGGAAGGACTTCCCTGCTAAGCTTACAGTGCAGGTGTTTGTTTGTAGCGTCATTACAGCCTTCGGAGGTCTCATGTTCAGCTATGACATTGGCATATCCGGTGGTGTAATGTCAATGGATGATTTTTTGGAGAAAATTTTTCCAGTTGTTTACGTCAGGAAGCACGAGGCAAGAGAAGACAACTACTGCAAATATGACGATCAATTCCTTCAACTCTTTACCTTTTCACTCTATCTTGCAGCCCTTGTTTCTAGTTTTGTCGCTTCAGTCATCTGCAGGAATCTGAGTCGGAAACCGACAATCCAAGCTACCTCTATCTTCTTTCTTCTTTTCTCGCAGACCCAAAATCGAAAGGGTCTTTGATACCATGTTGGAGTTTTTGGGATGCAACTTTGCAACGTAACTCATATATTGAACTGAAAATAAAGTGCCTATATATAGGCTACAATGAAACTAAAATGCAAAAAATTAGGGCATTACCAACCCACAAAATCACAACATAAATATTATATGCCAACTAACTTATACTACTTCGACCACAACTTAATTAATTAACATTATTTTATTTTATTTTATTCTGAATCAATTTCCAATACTTCCTAAAGGCAGATGACATGAATGCAAATTTGACACAAGCAGAAAAATATCTTTTTTGAAATTGGAGGGATGTGCTCCAAGAAAGTTTATGGCATGAAATTCGTGAGAAGTATATCAATAATTTGAATTGATGAGAAGTGCATTAATAATTAGAGTTGATAAGAGGTGCATCAATAATTGAAGAGAAGTACTTCAATAGACATTGGAGAGAGAGGTGCTCCAACAAGACAATTGCAAGTATAAGATTTTGAATTAAGGGAGCATGTTGGAAATTGATTCAAAATAAAATAAATAACATTATGTTAATTAATGAAGTTGTGGTAAAAATAGTATAAGTTAGTTGGAATTTAATATTTATCTTATGATTTAGTGGTAATTTTGTGGGCTGATAATGTCTTGTTTTTCTGCATTTTAGTTTCTTTTGTAACCTATATATAGGCACTTTATTTTTAGCTCAATATATTTCTCAAGTTAAGTGCACATAAAATAATATCTCATAAACACTAATAATTTATAAGTTATGTAATTTAAATAAATTAATTTGAAAGTAATAGGTCAAAAATAATTTGATTGAACTTTGATTCAAATTCAAGTTAAAGTTTTGAATATAAAAATATTTGATTCGAAATCTTCAACCCGAAATAATCTCATGTATTATTTTCAAGTTACATTCTATGTTGAAAAGGCCCAAAACCTAGTCCAAAAAGTAAGCTCAATCTTTGTAAGATATGTAATGGGTTTGATATCGAGTTCAAGTATACGAAATATCATTAAGGATGATAAAAAGTTTTAATTTGAACTAATTTAAAATCGATAAGTTAAGTTTGAGCTAATAAGATTTTAGGTTAATTTTAGATTTGAGAAAGACAATTCAACCTTACTTCAATAAAAAAAAACATCATTTTGTCATTAAACCAATCGAATTTTAGGACCGTCTAAACTCAACTGAACCTTAGTCGGGCTTGTATTGTAAAAATCGACTTGGATTGGGCTGCTTAGATGAAATCTCTTGGATACAGTAACTTAAGAAGATTTGTATACAAAGTCCATTGCAAGTTTTCTTATTCAAAATTTCAAACCCAAAACTATTAGAAGGGTTCATGTAGAGATATTGTACAAAAACAAACATTACAAAGTAAAGCTCCAAATTCACATATAACAAAGATGAAAACACAATAAGTATCAATGATCAAACATAATAAGAACACATCACCATTTGAAATCTAACATTCCATTTTCATCATCATCATCATCATCACATGACATGAGGAAAACCAGATTCATGAAACCCAATATTCTCAACAGCTCCAACGGTCTTGAACAGCCGTCTCTTATGGATCATATCCATCAGTGATCTCTGCAACAGTTGGCTTCTAATGTCCATGAATGACCCAATCCTGCTTAGCTTTTGTTGTACAGGTTTTGGTGAGCTCCCACATCTCCAGGACGACTCCTGCTCTTGTCCTTGTTTCTTACTCAGACAGAACCTGGTGGACCTGTGGCAAATCTTAGCAGTGGAAAGAGTTGGATGTTCTTCTCCAGGACTTGTTTGATAATCATCTTCATTGACTGAGCAGTAGTGTAAGGTTGAATACTTGAAAGAGTTCATAGAGCTTTCAGAACTTGTATCATCATTCATAAACAGCTCTCCTGTGTGCGAGCAGGATCAAAATAGGAAAATGTTAAGGAATGGAAAAAAAAAAAGGGAAAACGTTAAACAGTGAACTTGACAGTACCTTGAAGCCAACCATCAATGGAAGTGGTGTCTGGTCTTTCAGGAGGAAGGTGATAGTCATAGGAAGAGTTTAACCCCAAAAGAGAAGCTTGGGATGAAGACAGCGAAGAGTTTGAGTAGAACGGATTTGGGGTCTTATTGTAGCTGAGGTCTTCATCTTCTTCTTCATAGCTGAAGCTGTGTTCTTGATGATGAATTTGGTTCAAGCCCCAATCTTTCCAGGTTGGAATTAGAGAGGAGATCTCTTCCTCTATCATCTCAGCAATCTCCACTGGTTCCCAGTCACTAATCTCCAATTCCTTCACCATCTCCATCGCAACATCAATCGCAGTATCGTTCAGGATATCGAAAGGAAAGTGTATGTTCCTTGTGTGACCTGAATCACATAATAAGAACACATCAACAAGAAGGTGCTTTTCCTAATGCAGTAACTTACAGGCAAAGTAGCTAAAGACATCTTCAGGATTTACCCCTCTTGTCAGAGATTTGCAATCTGAGAAAAACGGTGTCATCTTCAGGATTCATGGTCCCCTTGATAGTCATATCTGTAGTCTTAGTTGATTCAGGGACAGTGTCTTCCAGTGTTTCATCTAGAATTTTACTTTCAATTGGTACTTTCAGAATAGGTAACAGCTCTGCTTCATCAGATGCAAGAAAAGGGTGCATCAGAAGCTTTTTTGCTGATAACCTCTTTGAAACAGTCTCCAAACATTTCCCAACAAATTCCTGAGCTGCAGAATCTTCAATCCTGTAGAATGCTTCAGGCAATTTTCTCTGTAAAACCAACCAAGCAGACAAGACAATCACCTCAGGTTTTCATGGTGCAGATAAACAATACTACAGGTAGTCATAGCTTGCAACTAACCGAAGTCACTTTCTTATAAATTTGTGCAGGATTTGAGCATTCACTATATGGATACTCAGAAGTCAGCATCTCTAACACACACATTCCAAAGGAATAGATGTAGACCAATTCATCGTATTCCTCTTCGTAAAGTTCTGGTGCCATAAACTCAGGTGTGCCTATCAACAGCATCCAGAAATAGAAGATGAAACATATCAGAACTTACGGAATTTTCATAATTACATAAATGCAGACTGTGGAAGGAGATAGGGATTGCCTATGACACTATGAGCATGTTGTGATCCTCTAAGAACAGCTGCTAAACCAAGATCACCAATCCTGACTTGACCAAGATGGCCATTAATGAAGATATTATCACACTTGAGGTCTCTATGAATCACAGGAGGGTCACGGCGGTGAAGATAGGCAAGACCCTGCAGGATTTGCCGTGCCCAATTCTTAACTGCTCGAATATCGATTCTCGGGTACTTCTGCCTGTATCTGAATCAGATATTGCATAACAGGTTAAGAAAACAGTTTCAGGATAAAGATTTAAGAAACCAGATATTGCATAATCGCAAGGATTGTATCTCCATTACTGTCTCAGAGTGCCAGAGGTGAACATTTCAGTGATGAAGTTGAAGGTTCTTCGGTCAATGTCGACCCAATATTTGTAGAATTTCATGATGGATTCATGATTGAGGCTCTTGAGCAGATGAACTTCTGAGTATAGCCTCTGCAACTCCTCTGGTGAACGAAACATGTCGTTCAGGTTCACTTGATTCCATGCGACCTCCATTCCAAGAACCTCATCAAATGCCCTGTACACAGTCTTCATAGCTCCTTTTCCTAGAATTTCTCTGAACTGAATCCAAACAAACCATCCAGACAGACTCTTTTAGATCATGAAAATGAATCCATAAATCCATTAAATCAGAAATGAACCAATCCAGTTAATGATCGTCCAGATTAGACGAGTTTTAGTTGTATTAATGAAGGTTAAGCAAGATTCAGATAATCTTTAGCTTTCCTATATATATATATTTTTGGGTAACCTACAAAATGTTCTAGGAGTGTCTTAATTATGAGAAGGCGCCTTTAAGCTATCCACACCCAAACTAATCCCCGCTTGCACCGGATCAGCCCGTAAAGGAGTAAAGTGCTGGCCGAATAGGTTTCTCCTTTCCCATGACTCAAACTTGAGACCTTATGATAAAGAATGAGAGTACTGAACCACTCACACTAACTATATTTGATTTTTTCTATATTTAATTGCAAGATCAGGTAATTGGATCATGAAATTTGAGAATTCTCAATTTGACTAGCCTGAAAACAACCTGTACTTATATGTCGAGACAATTAATACTCACATGCTTGACCTTTTACAATTTTTTCAATTAGTATTTAAAATTTTAAAATTTTTAATTGAGTAACCAAACTTTTAAAACTTCAAAACAACAGTTCCATTACCAATTTAGTTAACTTGGATGAGTTTGTTAACTTTAAGTCGAGTTAGGTTAAACTTGAACTGTTTTACCATACCTAAGAGATAAGGGTGACAATGAACCAAATTGGGCTTTGACTTAGGCTTGTGCTGGTCCTGATCTGTCCAGTTATAAACAAGCATAAGTCCAACCCGAGTTATATGAATCGCTTAAAAACTACATTACCAAAATGACGTAATTATGGTCTTAAATTTCTTAAACTTAAGGGACAAAATAATATTTGATTTAACTTTCCAAAGCATTTTAATTATAAATTTTTTAAATTTATAAAATAAATTATAGTCATTTTGGTTACTTGAAAAAGTTTTAATTGTTTTAATTGTCAGGCCTCTTGAGCTGACTTTATAGTCTAAGCCCCAAACTCGAGCCCAACTTCAAGCCCAATCAAACTAAAACTGACCCGTTAACTTCGACCAGATGATGATCTGTCCGAATCTATTGAAACACAGCAATTACCGTCCTTAACAAGAAGAATGAGAAAGAGGAACTTACTCGTCCATACCGACCGGAAGGATCTGTATCAACGTATCCAAGCTGTGCAGTTGCTTCATTAACACAGCCACCAATTCGTGTCTTGTACATGGCTCAAAAAATATTTCAGACCACCCTCCTCAGATCAGAGCTGCTTAACACGAACTTCCAGTTCTAGCTACTATCTAACAGTATCAACTCTTGCTTTTATTATTAGATGTTAAAGAAAAAAAAAAAGTAGATGAACTGATCAAAGCTAGCTAGCTAAGCTGGTGCTATATGATCCGTGGTTTTCCCTCATGATTTTCGTAGGAAAACACCCCAAATAATAACCAGAAAAGCCTCGAGTAATCAACACATAGCATAATCCAAGCCATTTCAACTACTGCATGTGAAGCTTGGTAGTCCTGGGGAATCATCTGTGTTGAATCAATACAAGAGTATAGAGCAGATATGACAGGTGTAGATGTTCAGAGATAAGAAAAGTAAGATTTTGAATTCTCTTTCAGGGAATCCGCAGGAAGTTTCAAAGATTTGAGAGATTATAAGTAACAGGACTTGTGCATGAAACTGGAGTTCTGAACTTGAAGAACCGGTGACTTCTCTTTGTTAGAACCATCTGATGATGATGGGGGTGATCCAAAGATAATAACTTTCAGAGGAGAAAACAAGAAAGGAACAGATGCTGATAGAATCTTATAGCAAAAAAGAAGACTTTGAGAGATTGAGATTGCAGAGGCAGACGAAGACGAAGACGAAGACGTTGAAACGAGAAAACCGAGGCTTGGTTTGGTTTGGAAATTGAAGATTGTTGGTGGGTGGCTGCTAGTATTCGTGAAGAGGGATTAAACAATAGCCTCATGTCACCAATTACCAGTAAAGGTTAAAGAAGCTGATGCAATTTGACGAAGTCCTATGACACAAATTTATTAGTGACTGCATATAATGGGAAGGGGTGCCACGAGAAGTCAGAATTCAACATATTCTTTTTTTTTAATTTCATATATAAAAAATACGAATTAACTTTTAACATTTATATATTATTTTTTAAAAATGGTTCCAGTAATATTTTAAATAGGGCTATGCAGAAGCGGTGGAACATGTAGTTTAATTAGGTGCAAATGAAAAATTTTACTAGAGCTTGATATGCTGCGAATCCTCTTAAAAAAGAGTGGTGCCTTCGAGAACGTAGATACGGGTGGTGCATGGTTGTTGTCAACTCGTGCCATAAGGTATTGCGTTAAGTCCCGTAACGAGCGCAACCCTCATGTTTAGTTGCCATCGTTAAGTTTGAAACCTTGAGCAGATTGTCGGTGTTAAACCGGAGGAAGGTGAGGATAATATCAAGTCATTATGTCCCTTATGTCCTGGACGACACAAGAGCTATAATGGTCGAGACAAGGGATCGCGATTCTCCTAAGGTGAGCTAACTCCAAAAACCCGTTTTCCGTTTGTTAATATTTTTATATTTTTAGTAATTTTTAATAAATCATTAATTCAGTCTATGTGACGTCACAATTAAATAATTTAGACCTGCCATGTTTCAATAATAATTTCTTTTAGTAATGATTAAAAGTACAATTTTTTATCTTAATATATCATAAAATATTTATGATAATATTTTAAATATGAATATGTTTTAATTTTAAGTAATAATTAAAATTAAGATTTTTCATCTTAATATATCATAAAGGCTTAAATAAGGTCCTACTATTGTTATTATTACTATTTTGCTCCTTATTTAGAATACAATGAAATACTGTTTTAATAATATTAAAATACAAATTGGTATTAAAAATAACAACAAATTTATTTAAACTTTTATTCTAAAAATTAAAATTACAATTACAATTTTAACATTGAGTACACATAATAATTCATTAATTACTTAGTATTATGAATTTAAAAATAATCTCTCTACTAGTTAGAGACAAAATTGCGTATTACTAAATATTTCTAAATTTTACATATGTGAGACATTCGTACCGAATCTTATGAATCTCTGGGTGTTCTTGTTACGTGTATTTAAAGCTCGAACCCTACGTAGATGGACATATGTTGCTAAGTTCTTTTTCTTTTAAAAAAATTTAATGTTCTATATGTGAAGAATTGAGTCAAGTATCTAATAAATTAAGGGCCTGTTTTGTTCGGATGTTTTAAGAATTCGGTTGACTCTCGATGTCATTTTTTGTTTTCGAAATAATAAAACTACATTAACTTTACGAAAACGAAAAAAACGATATTTTCGTATATTTTAAAAACATTTTTTTATATATATAAAAATAGGCTCAGCGTCTCCTTTGTTCCTTCATCCTGTTGAAGATGCTTCTCTGTTTCTTCTGCTACTGTTAAATAAAAAATTTATTATTTTATAAAATATTATCTTATTATTTATCGTAAAAAATATTTAATTATTTGCACCATAGAGTTGACAAAACTAGCAGTTTCCTGTTAGAATTTAGAAAACAATTTCAAGGGACCCCTCTCAACTTTTTTTAAAATTATTATTATTCTTATCCTATCAAAGGCTTCACAAGATGAATTGACATCACCCATTCTGTCATTGCCGGATAAAGGTCTTTTTAGTTTATCGAGCGTTGACATTACATGTTATTTCCCAATTAGTTCTGTTATATATGCAACTATGTATATATTAAATCAAATAGTTTCAACTTCTTGATTGCCAAGTGTATGATTTTAATAGCACAAGAAGTCAGCTGAAACTAGACTTGCATAGGAGGAGGATTACAAGTCGTATCAATCTTAAAAGAAGCTAATTGATTGTTCAGTTGAATCGAAACCAGCCCTTAGTTTAATTTTAAAGGCACTTTTGACTTCTATTCCTGATTTTATCGGAAGGTACGGAATATTATTTCAAAAGGGACATAAAAATATTGTTATTCTAATTATTATATATTACCAAACATCTGTTTTTTTATTCCTTACCTGTTTCTTTTTTCCCATGCCAACTAACCAAGCACTCCCTAATTTCCTGACTCGAAAATAGTTTTATGTATCAATAGTTTACTTACTCGCATCCAAAAGACAATTGACTCACTTGATTGTGAATCACTAACTCCTAAATAATTATCTAAAACACAAGATTTGTGAGCTGTTATGTGTACTAACAGTTTATTCACATTCAAAATATGATTAACTCACTTGACTTTGAATCACTAATTTGTAAATAATTTCTCACTTTACTCACACCTTCCCGTCTAAAAGATTAGATTGCACTGTTGAAAAAAGTTGTATAATATAGGAAGGATACCTTTTCAGTTTCATGATGAGCTTCAGCACATCAGCTGGGGCTAAGGTTCCTTCTTTGTCTGTGCCTCATTTTTGACTCGGCCTTTTCCATTCTTCAATCGGCTCTTTCTTTTCATCTACTCATCCTAATCACCAACGTTAAACCAACAGAATAGTTTATATGATCAACCCAGCAAAAGGAAAGCCAACATACTCGTAGATTTCCTCAAAACAACAGTTTCCACTCTGTTGTTGTCTCAGTTGTTGAGGATAATCCACCTTAAAACGCAGGGGTGAGATGAAAAACAAATAATTCCGACCGGTTTGATAATGAACATAATTTTCTTCAATTTAACAAGGATAACATGGTGTCTTTGCTTTCTATCCTACAATTGTTGACACAGACAGACAAAAACTTGGCCAAAATCATAAAACTTTCAGACCATCATGTACAGAACAGCTCTGGTGTTGGAAACAGCTATTGAAGACTTGAGCAGGAAACTGTTAGCAGAATGTACAAAACTGCACTGGAAAACAAAACACATTCTAATGAACCCTATGCACAGAACTTCCGAAAGGCTGCAAAGCCAAACAGGTGGAAACCTCTGGTTCAGGCTGGTTAGTTAGCTTTTACTCTTGGGATCTTTCAAGTTTCTTAATCGTACAAGGTGATCCCTTTCCGCTGGAGTCGGATAAAGGGGGGAAATCATCTTCATCTTTCAATTGGTATGATTGTTCTGCAATCCTAGGTGTTCAAACCAAGGGAAAAGAATCCAAGTAAGAGGCGTCACATAATCTCATCATGAAAAAGTACTGTGGGTCGTACCTCTGTTGATATCTAGTAAAAACAGGTTTTGGCTTCTGCAATGTAATTGTTTGGAGGCTTACACTAGCGTTTTCAGTTGCTATAGACCCTCTGTTGGGAAGTTTACTACTTTCTAAGGAAGAAAATCCAAATGGTTGATGCCCAACTGATCCAAATTCGAATCCCCTCTCCGACTGATACACTGAACCATTAGCATACGGCTTGGTCTCAGGGGAAACAGGATGACGATGATTTGAAGTTCCAGATTTTCCAACACCTTGGTGGTTATGAAATTGCAACTGTGAAGACTCACGGCTGGTTCTTTCCAGTAAATTTGTTTCCTTGGGTGAAATATTGTTGGCATTGTTGCGAGGAGACTTTGGTGCCAGATTCCTCCCCCTCACAGCTGCTGGCCTATCCCTGTAGTAATTCTGCAAACACTCGAGCGTTGAAACGGTTTTAAGTTAGCAAGTCATGCCAACTAAACAACTGAACAATAAAACTGCAGCTGCAAAATATAAAGATATACAAAGGTGGCCCCATTAGTTGTTGCAAGTCTTCAACAAGAAACTTAAAAGTCCTTAGACTTCCGAGCTTACCAAATTGGGAAAGTATGTCCCTGTTCCTCTTGGCTTCGGTATCTCTTCTACACCAATGGATGCACCATGTAGCAATGGTGGATTAACCTGGTAGAACAATGGCCTTGGTAAAACACCATTGACATTCAAATCTGGGATCAAACTCCTCCTAAATGGCGCAGACTGTCTTATTATATCCAACGGCAAATTCTTGCTCTTGAACTGTGTAGGCGAGGTAGGAGACATTGAAGGAAGATGAGCATTGCAGCCATACTCATACCACCACTGACCACAATGTAAATTATTTAAGTGACTCTCACAGTCTCCAGAGAGATCTACCAAGTAATTAAGGGCTTCAGAGCTTCCAGAAGTTCCAGATGCCTGAATACTGGACTGAACAGGATGACGACCTTCGGAGGAACAAGAAGCAGGGCTGGAATGCAAAGGATGATGGATTGACTCAACAGGCGGTGCAACTTCACAGCTCTTTATTAACTGGTTGTCATCAAGATCACAACATACTGCAGTGGCTGTCTCCTTATGAGGACCTGGCAGAACCCCAGAAGGCACTCTCTTTGTTACAACATCAGATCTGCCTGACTGTTTCAGCTCTGAATTTTCATTTCTCACATCTCCATTTCCTTTGACTGAAGAAGAGAGATAGAGATGAGGCGCATGGAACACTCTACCAGGGGATATAGTCGCAGCCACTCCTGGAGAAAAAGGTTTGAAAGCATCATCCGAAATGGAAAGACTTTGAATCCTTGAAGTTGCAAGGTCTTTTGCATCACCAGAAAGGCGTTTTTCAGAAATAGCAGGTCCATTTTGGGTACCAGTGGCAATTTTCCAGGAACCCAAATCGTTCCCCGATAACTTAATATTGTCACTGATGTGCGAAAGTTGTTCATCTTCTAATCTAGTTTCTCCAGCTATACCACTTGAATCAGCAGATTCTGATGATGTACGCTCTTCTTGACACGATTCCCTTCCTGAGAATGGCATCGTGGGAGAAAACCTATATTGTCCGTCCATAGTAATGGGATCTTGAACATCAGGCCTCTGTCCACATCCATGCCTATCCAAAGTATTTGAGAAAAATTCAGAGACTTCATCAGTGACATTCTGGTCTGGATGAGAAAGGATGCGACCAAGCTTTCGAGCTCCATAAGTGAAAGCACTCCTTATTCGGTAGAAATTTCCTGAAACGTGGTACTAAGTTGTCATGAGTTATAATGGCTAAACTTGGCTGTTCGATAACTTGATGCTGTATCTCCCATGTTCATGAGCACAACCTAGAGAACTCCTCAACATTTTTTCACAATGAAGAATGGACCTACCTTTGCTCACACTTCGGCCAAGGTTGTTATTCTCTCTCAGGGGATCAATAATGTTAAGATGCTTTGGGGGGAATGTTCGTGAAAAATTCTCAAATCCCCTTCCGGGAACAGAGAACATCTCAACACACTCCTTGATAAAATCATTACTGAGCAAAAGGTCATCACCATTCATAGATGTCTCAACTATAAAATGGATAAAACTTGATGAGATTCTCAATAAGAAACAAGCAAAGAAGTCCGTCAGGATAAAATGCAAATTAACATTTACTCACCCACAACTTCTGGTAGTGAGGATATCCGAACTGGTCCATTTAAACTTATGCAGTAGTTGTCCCAGTCAAATTTGCTAAAATAATCCAGGAATTTATACAAAACCTATAAAGAACAGCATGAGAAATGAGTAGAGTCAACACAGGCAAAACTGCAGGACATCAATGCAAGTTATGGCAGGACTCACGGCTAGAGGACCATTTAGTGATGAGTGAAAGAGGTTGAAAATGTAAAGAACTAATGTCTCCAGTGCATAAGTAGATATCAAGCCATGATGAGCACCAAGAATACGACTTTCATAATAGCACCAAGCTTTAATCAATATAATGCTGCGTTTGAAAAGATGATGTTTGCCAATTAAACAATCAACCTGCAAGAGATCAACAATAATCAGTACAAGGAACATTTATTTCAAGCATAAAACAGTCTTCCATCCCACAACATAGGCTCCACAGGAGGTTGATTTCATTCTACACAGTTCTGCTCCTTTTCAAACATTTAAAAGACCCCAAAAAGCCCGTACCCAAAGAGAAGTAGAATTCCTAAGCACATGCATGTGTGCTTATCTGTTGTATGTGCATGTGAATTTGAGGGTCGGACAGGATGAAGAATTTCTACAATTAAAGAATTTGCATCAAATGCAGAAAGGGAGGAGGAGAAGGAAGAATCAGAAGATGTGACCAAAACAATAAGTATTTCGGTATCCATTTTCTATCAAATTTAACAATCTTTAAGTTTCCTTATACTAGACTAGTTGGAAAAAATAAGAAATCAAAGATAAAAGTCAGTGCGAAAGAGAATATATCAATCAGAAAGAGGAAAACTTTGAAGCAAATGTTAGTCCTTCAATATGTTTCCTCCTCACTGAATGACTGGCATATATCATCTCAGGCAACATAAAACTCTCAACTTTGTTTTCAATAGTAATGCATACATGGCTAAAAATGTCTTAAAGAATAACAAATGAAGTGCACAAATTGGTGGAGCTTACAACACAAGTAATTAAGAATAATTAAGCAAATGAGCAGTTATGCCAACAATTAGTCAAAATCAAAATCTCAAATACATAGAATTCAGAAGAAGGCCACCTGTTCGAGAAAGCATAAGGTACAAAGTCCTCCTAACTGATTGAACGAGATATCTACTACAATGTTCTGAACTAGGCATTTTACAAGCTTAACCTGCATCAAGAGACAGATGTTTAAACATCTGAAAGCCATTTTTCATAAACAGTATTTACATCATCAGGAAAAATAACTAAGCTCAAAAGAAAATTAAATGTGGTAGGCTTTCAAACAACATAAAAGAAGAGAAACGGAAAGAATTAAAAGGATAATAAAAGAAAACATAATATCATATTGTTACATCGGTGCAATTCAACAACTGAGCAACGCTGTACACCAATGCGCATACAGCTCTATAATCTTATTTTCACTAAGAGTAAGGACAAGATTAAAAACCTCTGCCCTGATTAATTGAACATCCTTCACTACGAACTCAGCAGCCCTGTTGTGATCTTCACTTTCAAGAACAGAACACACATGGGCCAGTGCATCTTCAAGATTTATACCACCAAAGGCTGTCAAATCGATATCTCCATCAGGAAGATATGTTTTTAGTGGAACAGACCCAAATGGGAAAACCTGTATATGTTATAAGTTAGTAGAGGACATTATAGGAAAGAGAAATCTGAATGACAAAAAACATCTTTCCCTTTCAAGCTCCAAAGTAGTTGTATTAATAATGTAGTAAAACAAGATACTAATAGATGAGATTCATTCAAAGAAACTAAGTTCAACTCAAACAAATATTAGAGAAACAAAAACAAAGTACCAACATAAAGTAGTCGTACCGCAAGTACAAATAACACCTACAACAGAGGATTGGTCACGCACAGTCCTCCTATATATCACTAAACTCGCAAAGAACAACGTTGTTTCATTGTACAGTGTAACAACAATATTTACAAGTGATGCGAGGGCTTAGTTGTGTGATTGATAATACTAAAGGAGGTGTCATGAGATGTCAATAATGCGGTAGCCATCTATTCATGAAAAGGCAAAAATATGCAGCAAAATATTGGCATATTTTGCATAATTATGACCTATAATTATGTGGCGGCCTCTGCTAATTGAAAGGAACATCAATAAACATAATTCACGTGGCAATCATCTGCCGTCAGAAGGATATTCAATAAAGAACCACATGGCAAATCATGAGGCAATTATAAGCACGTGAGGAGGTTCCACGAATCATCAAAAACACGGCTATCCCACTCACTAAAAGAACTTTGTTGAATGCCAATCACATGGCAATCAGAAGGATTTTCTATAAAAGACCAACCACATGCTAACAATCTGGTGCTTGGAAGGACCATGCAGGGGCGCTTATACCAACTACCAATTATTTGGTAATGATTAGCTCATTAAAGTAAGCGTCTAAGTATATGGCTCCGTTAAGAGGAAGCAATTAAACCACGACAAATTTGCAACCATGTGCTCATTGGCAATAGGTTATACACGGTAATCAGCTGCCCATCAAGTGGAAGTTAGCAAAAACCAAAAAGCACATGGCAATTGTCTAACCTTCCAAATCAGCTTCAATCTAGCAAGAATTAAGTGGCCATCATCCCTTTAAAACAATAGCACCTCTAACCATAGCATGGGATAATCATCGCCATACAAGGAAATACACTCATGAAATTCAGCGAGTCATGATACAGTGCTAAAAAGGTTAATGGCATTAAACAGTATCATGATCAGATAAGATTCACAGTGCTCATTTATGTTCCACCAAACCCCTAAAAGAGAACCATACTCTCATCCATGGGTACAACAATCATCGGCTTTAACAATTTCAGAAGGTTAACTTCAACAATAGTGTTGGCAACGGCACGGAAAGTAGCAGTGCATTACCACAACAAACTAGAAGACTAAGCAAATTCACGAACAAACGAACAAATTCAGACGAACAAAACTCACTTATCTTCTAAAATTCACTTTCAAAAGCAAGTGACGTTAACACCGAGGCAAAAAAAAACAACTTTAAAAGGCACGAATTTTAATTGACAATCACTAGCTGAAACAGTAACCTCCATTTAGCTCCAGGGCCAAAATGAGGTATAGAGAAACTTAAAAGAAAGAAATTGAAAACATGTTCGAAACGAAGATGCATGCAATCACCTCGCAACCAACCGAATTCCTAATTAACCTCTGCACATAATCGATAACCGCTTTCCTTCTCTCTTCGGAGACGACAGTTGGTTGAATCTTTGCAATGATCCTTTCCGTCACAGCCTCTGCTCTTTTCCAGTACTCCGTTTGATTCGAAGACGTTAACGGCACCGTTGACGACGATGAAGGCCTTTCCTCCACGACGACGAAGTTTGGCTCAGGCGACCAAGCTCGAAGATCGCCCATTTAAAGTGTATTCACCGAACAAACCAAACCGAAAGAGCACAAAAATAAAAAGGAAAACAAACACAAACCGAAATTCTTCAAACACAACTAAACACTACACCGGCGTGAAGCTAACGCCAACGAAGAGAACATAAAGCGAAGGTCTTTAACAGAATCGGAAACTTGAGGCTTTTGATCGATCGGAAAATTGAGAAATAAATAAAGAGAACATGAAGTTTTGGGAACTCGGGGAGGCTTGGTTTGGTAAGTAGGAACAGGACGAGGCAAAACGACAGGGTAATTGAAAGGAAACGACAGGTGGAAGCTGCGAGGGGGTTTCAAAAAGCCAAGAGAAAAAGGTCTCTCCCTTTTCTTTTCCTTTTTTTCTTTTTTTCGGTTAATTTATATATTTTTTATTAAATTTTTATACCGTTGTAACTGAAGTACTAAAAAATTAATTGTTAAATAAATCACTAACTATAATGACTTATGAAATAAAATAATAATAATAATAATAATAATAATAATAATAATAAATGAAGAGGATTTAATGCTCTTGTGCTTTCTAAGCATTAAATAATTTCTATGATATTTAACTAAATACTTATCCACAAGCGATTAATGAGAATTTGAAGATTAAGCATTCACTCCCTTATGAATATAACTTTATTAATCCACGTCATTATATATGGTATCTTGTTACATTTTAATGGTATCTTGTTGGTCACGGCCACGTTAGTTACGGCCGGCACACTCAAGCTATCACTCTGTGGGCCACCACTTCAAGACTGAGCTCTGATACTAATTGTTAAAGACTTTAAGAGAGTCACACTTCAAAAGTTAGCTTATGAAGGTGGAGAGCCCTAAGCTTTTATAATTCTCACACCAGTTTTTATTTAATCAATGTGGAATTCAAATCTCATACCTTACAATTGGATCAAACCTTAATAAAAATGTGCAAATCATACCTTTAACCTTTATTAAACCTTCTTTTTAAATTCACAATATTACGATATAAAATATTTTGTATTTTTCAAATTCAAATCTAATACTAATTATTATTGATGGTTTAATTTAATCTTAATTTGACATATTTATGACATTTTAGTTAATATTAAAAATAAAAATAAGTTGAATCGAAATGAGATTTCGAGTTGATTAATTTAAAGTCAACCGATTAACTTTAAATCGGATTGGATCGAACTTTCCACTATTAGATATTTACATTTTTTTTGGGAAATAGAGAAATTCGTAGTTATTATCATTTGGATGCGCAGAGAGGAAACTTTTAGATTGATGCAATAGCCTATAAATCAGGCCAACCGGGTACTCTATACTAGGCAAGCCTTATACGACAGACTCGATCGAGAGAGCGTAGATGGAAGGATTCGAACACAAAACATTTTAATCTCATGCCCTCTACTCTACTAACTCGATCATCCCAAGGGAGCATTAGATATCTATGGGACATTTAATAGATATATTACGTTATTAAAAATAACATTTTTAACTGAATTATTAAGATCTTAAAAGGTTAAGTACTCAATTGAAAATTTTAAAAGTTTGGATGCTAAATTGGAAAAAATTTTAAAAGTTATGCACTTTTAAATATATTATTTAATAATTAGGAATATAGATAGAGATACACTTGGATTTTTGTACTTAAAAAAGAGTGATGATAAGTTTGGGCCGTGTATGGATCATGCCCAAGAGAAGAAGGCCCAAAAATGTGTATCTAAGGTCTGGTACAAGAAGAAGAAGAAGAAGAAGAAGAAGAAGAAGGGATTTGTAATTTCGACATTGAGTTGGTCGTCGATGATGAAGGACATGGATGAAAGGAAAATTGGAGCTTCTGCTTCTTCTTCACTGTTACTGCTAGTTTTACTGTCACTGACATCCATTTCCGTCGCTTATAGACCGGGTGATATCGTCCCCATGAGCAAGATGGGTCAATACCATTCGGTTCGTATTCGCTGCTAATTTATTATATGAATGTGTAGACTTTGTATGTGTGATTAAGGAAGAGGATTGATGTGTTTGGTTTTACATTTTCAGTCGAGAACTTTGTGGCAAGATGTAATCGGTAAACATTGCCCAGTATTTGCTGTTAATCGAGAGGTTGGGTTTTTGTTTTTTTCATTTTGTTTCTGTTACTGTTTACCCCTTTTTTTTTTGGTGTGTGATTTTTTTCTTTGTAGGTGTTGATACCTATTGCGAAGCCAACAGGTTACACAGGAGCTGACCCGTACAAAATGTGAGGCACTTGTTCTTCTGTAGAAATTATGTTAAAATGTTAATTATGTGATGTGTGATTAGGTTCAGTTCTTGTTGGATCAATCCCGCTAGTGAACTTGTATGTTGGGACAAATGGGTTTTAGGATTCAATTTGCAATTCCTCTTCTCGATGCCCAGGAATTGCTTTTGAGAGAAAATTGGGAAACAAAGTATCTTTGTCTTGATAAATGATTTCTTTTCCAAATGCTTGCTATTCTCGTTTTATGTTACAGCAATCCCATGGTTATTGACATATTGCTTCCTCAAGTTTCATGCTTCAACTTTGGCAAGTTCCAGTTTTTTTTTTTTTAATATCAATTGATGGTTCAGGAAGTTGTGTTTATTTGGAAGCTCTTCATTTTTTACTATTCCTTTAAGTTTTAGAGCAGTCCATGCTCACAAAGATTGTTTTGTTTGCAGATCTTTTCAAGTTGGGAGAGAAAAGTTTCTAATTCCTTGGCTTTTTGTGATAAATCGTAAGAGTTCTGAGGTTCCAATGATTGATGTGCATTTGGTAAGATGTTGTTTCACTTATGCAGCATTTCTTTTCTCGTGTCTTCTTAAGGCACATTATTGCTTATCCGGTGAAGGACTTCATATAAGTGTGAATTAGACTTCATGTTCCTGGATTTCTCATATTATTAGTTTATGTGATCAGCTATGACTAATTGAGATGGTTATTGTTTTTATATGATGCAGAGGTACTCGGGGAATGATCTACTTGGTGTCACTGCCAAAGTTCTAGATATGCCTCACCGTTGTATGCAATGCTAGTTTTCTACTATTTTGTCTTTCTGTTTCTATATTTCAACTCGTCCTTGAATGTGCCCTGTTCTTGTAGTGATTTTCAAATTCACTGTTGTCTATGGTGATGCCCCTAATCAGTAGAGATGGTAATGGGCGGCCCATAGGCCTAGATTCAAGTGTTTCAATGGGCTGACCCATGGGTTAGGCCTAGGCCCAGGCCGGTTAGAGTCGTAACTATTTTAAGCAAAACGACATTGTTTTGTTTAAAAGACTTGGGCCTTGGGTAGGCCTGGGCCTGCACTCAATTGAAAAGAGACGTTATTTTACGCTTTTAATTTTAAAAAAATTAGCAGGGCTAGCCCATTGGCCGGCCCATTGCCGTCCCTACTAATCAACCCTAGACAGTTGTTTGTATGTGTTGTGCTATTAGAGCCTATATTTAATATGGATCTTTACATTTCCATATATGGTTCACGATCGTGTTTTGCCTGAACAGATATTGAAATCCATCCCAATATTCGCCAACAGTTCTGGGATGCTCAGCATTGGCCTAAACATATTCTCGTGAGATACACATGGTTAGAATCTCTCATTTTGGAATCCAAACATCTGAAATTATCTTTTGGTTTCTGAGATTTGCAAGAAATGTTCCTTAGGTTTTGAGTATTTGGTTTAATTACCTTCAATTTGTATGATTTTAAGGAAAAGAATCCCCATTTTGTTGCTCCATGGTGATGCGTGGGCAATGAACCATTTAACTTTTCATGGGTGGATGGGCAGCATACTTTTATATGAACAGAATATTAAAGCTGAAAACTGACATGTAATGGGTATAGGATGATTATATCAGGTTCATGCCTTCTCCTTATTTCTAGACTGATACCCATGCTGTATAAACCTTCCTTTGAATTTTGTGCTGCTATGAATAACCTGCCAACATTATGGCTTGGATGCATACACTACTTTTCAACAATTACCAAAAAATGAGAATCCGGCTTCTATATGTAGACACGGTTTCTAGTTGCATACACTATTTTTTAGTCTGATGGTCTAGTTGAATGACCTTAAATTTTATTACACCCAAATTAGAGGCAAATTAACTCTTTTGGGCCTTGAGTTGTCATTTTTACATAAATGATACCTTAATGGCTAACATGTTTGGTATAGGGAAGTGGTGAGCTTACAGTCAGAAATAACTTTGGTTTTTTTTTTCTGTTTCTTTGTGGGTATGACAGGGAGGAACAATCAGAGATAGATGTTACTTCTGGATTTTACGTGTTGTTTGGATCAGGTAAATCACCTGTGCTCAAGTCAAGGCAGAGGTTTATTGTTATGATAGCCTGTTGTTTGTACAAATACGTTCTGTTTGACAATGGAAATGTGCCACTCAGAAGATCTGCTCATATGTTTGCGTCTAAACAGGGTTATTGATGTCTCTTATTCTTTCAATATACGTCTTACAGTCTTCACGAGACAAAATAGCAAGGTATCATTCTTTGACCCTGTAATTTGGAAGTATTATGATTCATTGTAAAAAAAACGAAAAGAATTCCAAGCCACTTAATATGTCCTTTATCTAAGATTAGAACTTTCCAATTCTTTCTAGGTTTGTGAGGGAAACTGTTGTAGAAAGCAGCATTCCTGCTGGAGAAGTGGCAAAGGTTGAGTGAGGGAGATGACTTTTCAGTGCGTATTCTTGCAAGTACAGGTTGTTTTCCTGTAAGGTTTCGCTCAACCAGTAGCCATATGACATCTGAATCTTGAATAGAAAAATACTCCAACAGAGTGAAATCAAAACCTTAGACTCTTCTATTGTACGAAGTGATGATTGTAACAACTAATCTTAGAGGATGTTTCGGTTTGATCATAGTTAGAAACATGACATATTTCAACGGAAGATTTTTTTTTTAATCATTTTTCATAAGAAATACGACCTCCAAACTCAGGGATCTTATTTTCCATCAAAATCTTCCCCTTGTTGAAACGATGATATATGCTAGTCTTGGACCAATGAAGTGGCATCATGCATCTTTATCGGAGTAATACAGGGTTCTGAACTGCTGATACAAACATGGCACCAGCCAATTTCTACACTAGTAACGGGTCCAAGTAGGTACTCTCTCTGCTAAATGTTTATATAAAGCCCATGTGAAAGTGCCAATTAAAACATAAAGGAAAGTGAGATTGCACCATTAGTCAAAAACTAGTTTATTGGCCTGTTTACTTTACAATTTTTAATTGTTTCTTTAAACAAAAAACAATAGAAGCTTTACAATATTATATGAGATGCTAGCTAGTGAACAACTATAACATGATTATGCCTTTATGTACCCTTTTTCTTCAAATTTTGGTCCCTGTTTTCATGGATGAGGTAACATAGACTATTCATCACCAACCAGAAAAAGTGAAATCGACCAAATTGAACTCATCAACACATGGTCCAATCTGTAAATTTTGTTTGCAAGTGGACTATTAGACAAATTTGTATATAAGAGACAGCCACAGCTATATCTACTAGCCATGAGAGGAAGCCATATAGGACAAAAGCCTATAGTCTTGTTCTTCAATGATACAAAACTAAGACTGTTAACTCAATGCTAGAGTAACTGTTCTTGTTGCCCAAATTTTGACAGGTACAGGTGTTGTTGTGGCGATTCAGAGCAGAAGAACTTAGAAAAAAAAAATGTATCGTGTGCCTCTGTATAAACCATTGTCTTTTTGAAACCTAAAAGTGATAACCCACTTACTGATCACAGGCTTTGAGGTGGGGTTAGGACAGAAAATTCGTATCTTAATTAGCATGCAAGTGGCAAGCGCAATGAGGATTTTGGTTGGTCCCCACTATAGAGATTCATTCATGGGACAACGCCATTATTCAATGCTTGGACATAAATACCATGTTAGGCATAACAAGGAATGTATGTCTGTGAATACTTCTGTCTCGTTACATGTATCATTGTGGGCATATATATATATATATATATATATAGTCTGAGTAGGATATGATCATCCAGTGCAAAAAATGTCAAAGTCCAAGCATATACATACATTTGTCTAGATGTGTATTTGTATTGATTCTAGCATGTGATGACCAGTTATAAAAGGTATCAAGTAGCTGCAATGGAGGCTTGGAATTTTCAAGCTGATGCTGTTAGTTTTTGTTGTCTTATTAGCATTATAGATTATCCCTTGAGAAGAAGAAATGGATATCCCATCAGAAGATTCCAGCCTCTTAACTATTCAATATACATTGCTTCTTACCATTTAAAAACCCTAGCAGATTTGAACACCATTTTACATTATTTTCAAGTTTTAGAAGTGATTTGAAGTCAGGAACCAAGCAAATTTCAGAAACAAAGGGATCATCATAAGCATATAAGAAGCGAGTTTTTTTTAATTATTATTTGGGGTAAGATTTAACAAGTCGGTTGTACTGTTTTAGTAATGTCAGTCACACTGCATATGCTAACACATTGGTTGGTCCAATACCGCATCTTTTCGTACAAATTCAAGTGCATGGGTGTTTTAAGTTTTTTCGATCCATCTCTCATTTTCTTTGCTGGTCCCCTGATTCAAGTCGGTGATGCACGCATGCATAACCTAAAGTAAAATTCATATTCATCCTCACTAGCAGGCCGCTTATCTCTTTCTCTTTTGTTAATCCATCAAAAGTTATGCAGACCCAGAAAGGATATTAGTACTGAACATAGAAAGGATACAAAGATTAAAGAATTGTCTGTGTGATTAATGGACCCTGCAGGAGCAGGAGGTGGTGATATGGTTGTTTCTGTCAACTTTTGATGCAGGAACTATGTGCTTCTGTGTACCCACTTGTCCACTCTGGTTATCTGTTCATCTGGTTTTTTTCTTAAATTCTGTGTTTCATAGGACTTGCAGTGAGCACTGTGGTCCTTTTTTTCCTTTTTTTAAGGGCATGATTCCAATGTTAAGTATGGGTAATCCCTATACTTAAGCTTGATTATGATTTTTTTAATCAAAATTAGGGTTTAAATCTCAACACATTTTCCCCCTTTAAAATGTTTTATGCAACTTAGTTTATATAAATTATCATAGTTTTAAATCGCGAATTATCGATAATCATAGACGATTACAATAATTACACTTGACATGATTTTTTAATTATAAATAATAATTAAATTTAATTCGACCATTTTTAAATTTTGATTTATCTCTCAATAATATTATAAAGGAACAAATAGTACATTTTAAAATATATTAATTAAAATAAAAAAGTCAAAATACGAAATCTCGATATGTCTAACTTTACTATCACTTACAATCCCAAACTAACATTTTAAGATATTGGTATCTTACGATAATGTATCGAAAGTAGCCTCTTTATTAGTTAAGTATAAAATTATGTACTATTGAATTTTTTCATACCTTCATATCGGGACTTTTATTAGGTGGTGGTTGTTGGTATCTTGTGATAATGTAGAGACCAAATGATAATGTAGAGATCAAACACCTTTCCGACCAAACTTAAAACAAGGGTTTGTTGCTTTCACTTACCTAATAAACCATTCTTTTTTGAGAATCTATGTATGTGAGTTCCAATAACAGTTTGCTTATAATGATGAGATATGCTTGAATCATGTCTCCCTCGCAAGACCTGAGGTTGTGTGTTAAGTCTTGGAAAGGTCATAGTTGAGCTTAACAATCAGGGGGTGGTATGGAGAAAAGGAGACATAACCATCTCCAGCCATCATTTCTGCTTTGCCTTAACACACATAATTGGACTGTTATTAACCAATAGAAACACAGCAAACCCTTCTTTTTATTATTGATTAATTTAATTATCATCATCATTTGCTTATAATGTTAGAATAATCCATCATGAAAAGCTAAATATTTATTGGATTCACAGATATAATGCTTTCCCTAAAGTAATATATTATATACTATAATTCGAAATGATTGGTGTATTGATAAGCAAGTTGCATCTCAGACAAAAAAATTAGGGCTTGAATCCGAAAATTCTTTTTACGCGGTAGAGTTTCAAATGCTTCTATGTTGTTTTGAAAGAATTAATATTATAATAAAAAGTTTAAAATAGACTGAACGTACGAGAATATTAAAATAATACTCAACTTAGTCTCTTTTGATAGGTATAACATAAAGGTTCAGACTAAATTTATATTTAACGGGATAAGTTTAGATGGAACGTAATAGACTTACTTTTTAAGTATTAAGGTTTGATTAGATTCAACTTTAGATTCAAACTCAACCAATTATAAAAAACCGGTTTAAACTAATCCGAAAACAATGAGACAAAAATATGCTTCATCTGGTTCGAATCCGATCGTCGATATCCTAATTCTTAAATAAATTTAGTTAGTGATAAACAATCAACACATTTTTCTTATTTTTATTTATATTAAAAAGGACTAATTGGGTAATCACATGACTTGAACTTATAAAAGAAGATAAGTATACATCAATTAAAGTACACACCTCCCATCATTTCATGTCACTAAATAATGTTTCAACCAAGTCAAAGAAAGCAGACTTAGTGTGTGAAACAGTGAAAAGGAAATATATGTATGTAATATTGCAACTTTTGCTTAATGAGTCAATCGAATCCCGAAGTCTATACAATGATGAAAAAGAAGTGTTGTACTTTGAACAACGTCTAAGGCTAACCAAAGTGGATTCGAGTCTTAAACCTCTTTTGATACTTGGAATAGCCAACTATGGAAAGACGAAGAGAAGAAATGATTGTATATATTTATATTTTGCAAATTATATATTCGGATAGCCCAAAGTCTCGATAGTTAGCTCTTGATCTTTCAGTCAAAAAACAATGTCGATGAAGACTTGCGGATGCATTATTTTGCAACGAAGATTGTAACTTTCCATGAACTTTTCATTTCTCACTTAATGATAAAACTTTGCTTATTTTTTTTTTTGAGGATCGACGAATCAAATGATATTTTTGTTTCAATTTTTACCTCTATCTCCCGCTGAATCAAACTTTTTCTTGCCACATATATATATATATACATATATATATATATATATTGGTTTAATTTTCAACTTTTCAGTTTGATTTAGTTTTATAATCTTTGTTGTTAATAACTAATCAGTTTATTAAATAATTAACCAGTTTTTATAAACTAATTAGTTTTTATAAACTAAAATAAACAGATTAATTTTATTTAACATTTATTTTTAATTAAACTTTAAATTTTGATGAGTAAGGATATTTTTCTTTAATTATTTTTAAATTATTTAATTTTATTCATATTTTAACCGATTTTATAACAGTCTAATAACAATTAAATCTTTTAAAATTTAAGATCCTTCCCTTACCGATTTAACTTCTCAAAATATTGAATATATACACAATAATATTGAAGTTATTTCAAAAGAAAGACGAAACAAAAAACAGAAAGAGTCTTTCAGGAGGTCAATTTTGAATTATTGAATTATAAATTGTACAATGATTACAAGATTTAACCTGTTATTTAATTTAAATTTAAATTTGTCTCTTGACTAAGTTATTGTTAACTTATTAAATAATTATTTAATGTTATATCTATGTATGTTACTGTTGAGGAGGATGATTATGGATGTGTTGTTACACAAGTGGATGATCAAAAGTGCATTCCCACTCAATGTTTTACTAAATTATTGCTTTGTTCTTCTTGGAGGTACTCATGGTTAAACGAGGCACAAGTTCCAAGCCTTAGAAATTATCATTTTAGTTAAGGTTAGTTAAGGGATTATACTTACAATGTTCCTATCATGTTTCATTAAATCTTATCCACACATTTGTATGGATTCTACATAAATGTATAGATAAGATCTAATAAAATAGGGTCAGAACAGAATAACTGGAATAGAAGATTTGATGTGTTTAGTTAACTATATTAAAGTACAGATTCTAATTACAAAATTATAAACAAATTCACATAAGATATATTAATTGCCTCACAAATTATGAAATTAGAGATGTTTGTTTTCCAAATTACTAAAATTATTTGTCAATTTTTAATTGTTATAATTAATGTTTTAAATATTGAACTGATCTGGTTAGTTTAACAGCAAATATCTTGAACCGGTTAATTTTTCGATTCAATTTTCAACTTTTCGGTTTAATTTAATTTAATAATCTTTATTGTTAAAAACATATCAGTTTATTAATTAATCGATTATTTTTATAAATTAAATAAATCGATTAATTTTTATTTAAAGTCTCTTTTTAATTATATTTTAAATTTTTATGGGTAAGGATGATCTTCTTCAACCATTATTTAAATTCTTTAATTATATTCAATTTGTAACTAATTTTATGACTGTTTAATACCGGTTGAATCTTTTAAATCTTAAACCTCTTATATATAATTTGAGCAATTTATATAATATTATCTTATAATATTATCACAGTTAATTAAATTGCTCTTCTTTATCACTAACCAAGTTAATTAATCTTGGTTTAGATCTTAACCACGTTGATTAAGTAATGTGGGGACCTATCTAACATTAGCTAGCTTCTTGAGATTCCTAATGAACAATCCCTTTGTGCTACCTAAAGGCCTCAAGAAGCCCTATTTGTTGATTGTTATAGTCTTAACCTATTCGCTAATTCCGCTAAGTCGGATTGTGTCTACGGTGCTGTTACTTTCAAAAATTAGAGTTTTCAAAACAAGTCTACAGTTTGTAGAAATTAATATGAAACATTATTATTAGATTTTGTTCATATTATCTCGACTTTCGAGATCAAAATAATGTTTAATAGAGACATTCACGGTGTTCAAATTATCATATTTATTATACTAATTAATTCAAATTTGATCTTATTGAAACAATAATTCTATATGCTAGCTAAGGTAGACTCAAAACAATCAATTAACCTATATCCCACGATCTAATATAACATAGCATGTAATTTTATAAAGACTATGCTATATATTTGATATTTCAACAAGAAGTATTGATGGTTAGAACCACTAAAATCATAATTTTTGCAACGCCCTCTAGAGGTGGTTGAGTTGGTGGAGGGGAGCATAGAGTTAAAAGATCCTGTGTTTGAATTTCCCTATCTACACTCTCTCGATCTAGCCTTTTGTACAGGACTTGCCTAGTGTGGAGTATCTAGGTAGCGTAATCTGCAGGCTATTGCTTCAATCCGAAGATTTACTCAGTACGCATTCAAAGGAGCTACGGGTTCTTTCGTTTAGAAAAATTTTTTTTTGCAACATTTGCAAATAGTTATATAAAATCAATGATTAAAAAAGTCATTCGTTTTGACATGTTCAACCGTAAAAATATTAAACCGTCTAATTTTTTGGTTCTTTTTTCAAATTTTCGGTTCGATTTACTTTAATAATTACAACAATAATACCTAGTGAGAGTCCCAATAAAATACAGGATCTAGAAAGGTTCAATAATATGCAACTTGACTTTAATAACTTTTGTTGTTAAAAACTTATTAATAGATTGGTCAATTATCTCAATTAATAATTTATTATAAACTAAAATAAATCAATTAATTTTTATTTGACAATTTTTTTAATTAAACTTCAAATTCTTCGATAGATAACAACATTCTCTTTTAATTATATTTCAAATTCTTAAATTTTATTTAATTTTTAACCAGTTATATGAAGGGCTAATACCGATTGAACCTTTTAAACTTTAAATCTCTTATCTTTTAACTTCTGGTCCGATTTTTAAAACATTGTACTTAAGAATTAAATATTTTATTGTGAAATTATATAAATCTTACAAACTCATATAAGACAAAGAAAATTTTAAACCCTTTTGTTTAGGGAAAAATAACATGAATTAAATAAAGATATGATCGTGAGTTGATAATAAACAAATATTTAAGAACACATGCTGTCGTGCACAAAAGATCAAAAGTAAGTAAAGCATTAATTAGTATATGTTAATTATATTTGGGAGAATCATTAAACCCTATTAGTTGAGGTTTCCAGTTTAATTTGATGTTAATAGCTAGCTTAGAACTAAATGATTATGTCTGGTTTTAATAAACTACACAAAAAAAAGGGTTTAAAGTAATTGATGCTTTGTTAATTAGTGGAGCAATGTGAAGAACCTACCTGCCCCGTTTTCTCAACTTGTTTCTAGATTTTGCATACTGAGGAACTTATGTAAATGCATCATGCTTGTCAT
>JANZXR010000005.1:1113262-1132126 GCA_027575705.1 Erythroxylum echinodendron | reverse complement strand
TAAGCAAACCGTCGAATATACGAGTTACTAATTTAGAATTAAGTAATGTTTTAAAAATCAAACCAGAAGTTAAACCTATAAAACAAGAAATTTAAAGTTTAAAAAGTTCGACCAAATTAAACGGTCTTAAACTGGTTAAAGATTAAATAAAATTAAAGAAGTTGAAATATGATTGAAAGAAATTGTTCTTACCAATTGAAGAATTTGAAGTTTAATTAAAAAAGATAATATTAAATGAAAATTAATTGATTTATTTTAGTTTATAAGATCTTATTGACCGGTTAATTAATAAATTGAGCAATTTGTAACAACATGAGTTATTAAAATAAATCGAATCGAAAAGTTAAAAATCAAATTAGAAAGATAAATAATTCAAAATTTTTACAATTGAACTGATTAAACCAGCTAAATTTTTTAATTATTGGAATCGAAGTGATAAATTCGATTAAGTGATATATAGTAGATTCATTAGATTGCATAGGAAGTTCAGGCCATTGTTTCTGTAGTAGTCATACTCAATACATTGATAAAAATTATCAAGAATAATTAAAAAAATTATTAGTTAGATTTGTGAATTATAGGTCTGGTATGGATGTCAAAATTGACCTGGCCTACTAAACCTGACCCGGCCCGGCTCGTATTTTAGCCAATGTTGACTGGGGCCGTTACTTCCAAAACGAAGTCGTTTTGGCAAAAACAAAGTTCGTTTTGTCAGTTTGGAAGTTTTTCTTTATAAAAACAATAATGGGTTAGGCCGGCTCGATCTGTCCGTAGCTCGTCGGGACATAGGCCTAGCTGCAGGCCTACCCATCTCAACCTACCGAGCCAGTCTACCCCTGACTCGACCCAACTCGTTGGCATCTCTAAGGTTTGGTTGAATCCAAACCTATAATACTCGAGTCTGTGCCTAAAATCTTTTCAAGCTTTAGTTTAATCGAATTAGAATACTTAACCTTGATTTTGAGTTTGATTAAATTTAGTTTAGTTTGTTGATTTTAAATTGGTCAATCTCGTGCTAAACTAATTTATCATGCTTTTTAAAACTAAAAATTTTATCAAATTCAGATTTAGAGTGAACCTAAATATTTAAATTTGGGCTTGAATTTGAGTAAATCAAGTTTGTACTATTGCTTTCAACTTGGCTAAAACTGACCAAGCTTGAAATTTATTACCATCCTTATTTATAATTTACATGTCTAGAGGTGACAATTTTGGCCCTCCTAACCCTAAATCAATAAGCCCTGTATATAGGGCTTGAGCCAAGTTTAGAATTGAGGAAGGTGATTAAATCCTACTCGAACACAACACCAGTTTAGACAAAATGACATTATTTTATTTAATGGTGGAAATACCAGTAGACAATATTGACATCATTTTGATTCTAAGATTGACTGAATTTCAAGTTATCTAAATCTAATTAAGCTGTACTTAAGTTATATGTTCAAATTCAACTGAGTTTTGTATCATTTTGTTCAATAATTGAAGAATGAATCGACTAAATCGACATCTTTTATTCCAAGACCGATCTAATTTCAAACCAGCTTAACCTAATTAAATAAGACTCAAATTAGTCAATCCAATCCAGACTAAGTTCCTGGTCAAACCCAAATCCTCTATTATCAATCCTAGACATACCATAAACTAATTCAAGCAAGCAACATACTCAGCAAAGTGTAATGTATATCTATCTATTCAAGAACTCCATTAAATACCAACAAGTTTGTTTCTTTTTTCCTTTTTTTCCACATATCCTCTTCCACCAATATTGCAATCTTTCTATATCATATCAATCAAACTCATAAACTCCTCGTGAGTTGGGAACTTGGTGTTAGTTTAGGACACAAAAGAGCATTGCTTCCTTCTTAGAGATCAAAAGGAAGATGAGTGTGTTTTGGTGGGATCATTTGACTAATTAAACACTATTTCTACCCTTCTTTTTAATCACTTTCTAACACAAAAGGTGCATCAAATGCTGCAAATTGATTCCTAAAGCCACTTTCTTTAATCTTGTTTTTTGTTTCTCAACTTCATAAAGTTCTAAACTGCATGAATAATTAAATCTTAGTACCTCTTTACTTTAACTTAGATACTTATATAGTCATTTGCTTGCCAATAGGCCAAGAAGTTTTACTCACTAGCCAAGAGGGGACCAACCTAACATAACAACACTTCGCTTGTTTATGATATATATATATTATTGCTTAAGTCATCTATTACGACACGCTATTTTGGACTCTTATGATCTTTGTACATTAAGAAGCACTAGGTACCGTATTATAGATTAGTGTACATTTCAATGGCGGATCAACTTGATAAAAATTTATTATGCGACAATCCTAATTTAGCTTAAGTTATACTCAATCTAGTTTAGTGATATCCAATTGGAACATATTATTATCTTGTTTATTTTTTATTGTAAATGACAAAAGAATATTAGTATTTCGATAAAATTTTTATTTTATAATATTAAATATCAAAAATATATATTTTGGTTAGTTACATAACTTTTATGAAGAATAAATGCAAATGAGGAGTGCAATACGAGGACTTCTTAAGATGTCACATATTATGATACATAATTGTACCGAATTATTAATTTTTAAAAGATTTAACATTTACAGTTTTCACTTGAAACTTTGTGCATGTGTTAAGAATAATTTAATGTACTTTTGATAAAATTTAGAAAAATTATTTAATAGTGAAACTATTTTTTCAAAATTTTTAAAAATTTGAAGGTATGAAAAATTATAAAAATTAGAAAAGTAAGTCCAAATATGACCAAAAATTTGTATAAGATGCCTCAGAAAATATAGATGTGAGAATAGGTTCTTAGTTTCAGCAATAATATATCAGTCGAAGGACACAATGACAGCAGCCGGAGAAGACAAATACTGACAAGCAAAAAAGGAGTCCACGACGGAGAAATCGGAGAGAGGAAAAATGCTTGAGAAAACACAGGGTAGAGAGAAAAAAGAAAGACGAAGACGCAAGGGGAGGGGTCTTTTGGATGGGTTAAATGTAGACGAAAATGACGTTACATTCAAGGTGTACACCAAACGACGTCGTTTTTGTTTACATTTAACGCACGCAAAACACCCCTCTCCTGTGTCTTCTTCTTTGTTTTTTCTCTCTTCCCTGTGTTTTCTCAAGCATTTTTTCTCTCTCAGATAACGACGTCGTTTTCGTTTGCATTTTACCCACCTGAAAGACCCCTCCCCCTCCCCCCTACGTCTTCTTATTTGTTTTTCCTCTCTCCCTTGCGTTTTCTCAATCGTTTTTCCTCTCTCCAGTTTCTTTATCATGAACTCCTCTTTTTCTTGTAAATCAAATGACGTTGTTTTCGTTTATTTAAAACATTGAAGACGAAGCAAACGACGACGTTTACTTTGAAAATTTATTGACATAAATGTCTTCCATCGGTAAACTCAGAACTTTTTTATTTCGCCAAGAATTCCTGCCTTTTATATCGACCAGAATTTTCCACTATCGCTAAAGTCCATCAGAAACTTTGTCGGAATAATTTCCCTCAATATTTACCAACGAATATTATTACCGTCGCTAAATGAAAATATTTCCGACAATGTTACCGACGGAAATTAATTTTTCATCGATAATTTATAATAGTTTCGTTTACGTCAATAATGTTCTATCGCTAATTCCTAATTTTCTTGCAGTGAGTAATGTTGCAACGAAATATATAAGCACATACTTTTTTTATAAGTGTATTATTACAAAATAAAAATTAGCATACATATAATAAATTGTTAAAAAGGCATGACATTCAAGATAATTTCTCCTTAATTTTAAGCACTATCCATCATTAATATGCCAAATCTCATGTTTCATATAATTATGATACAAAATCCAGCAAGCTGAGTATTAAAACCTTGAACTAGTTGACATTCAATTATATCCCAAAACAAGGAGATCTATCAGGCAACATAGCAACTAAGATTTTGGCATTGTTCACCAAAGGTAAGAAACAAAAAGAAAACAGCAAGGTCCTTAAAATCATCAAGTACATAAGCTCTTCATAATTCTTAAATACTATAATTTATTAAGTCCTAAATGTTTAAGGTTCTAAATGATCATTTGAATTGAACTCGTCACTGAGTTTCAATCATTGACTCGTCAAATAATCTATCCAAAACGTACCTTAAATGCACATCAAATCTATCTCATGATCCTCTTATGAATAAGTATTTTCTTAAGTGAAGAGTTCGAGTTATTTGACAAACTCTTCTTAATTATTAAATATTAAAATTAATTAAGTCTTAAAAGTTTAAGGTTTCAAACACTCGCTTCAATCAATCTCATCACTCAGAGTTTCAATCATTGACTCATCAAATAATTTATCCGAAACGTACCTCAAATCACTCTTGTTACCCTATTGTCAACCAGTGTTTTCTTGAGGGAAGACTAATGAGTTCTAGTTATTTGATTAAGCGCAAAATGAAGTGGAAGTAGCACTTGTTCACATTAAACCTTACAAAGTACAAGTATATATAATTCGAGCCATAGGGAAAGTGTAGGTCCATGATCTCTTTCTAGTTCCAATTTCTGTGTTCGTGTCCCAATGCATCATTTTCTCTGCACATCCCACCTTCTCTGCAAACTTAGTATAGTTCCAATGCTCCTATCCAAGAAGCCATAACCATCACCACCTCCCAATACTGTGACAGTATCCTCCGAAATCCCACGTTCTGGCTTTTGTGAATATTAAGGTTTTGTCTCCTTAGCTCTTGGAAAACAACCATATCTTCTTCTCTACTTGTTTACAGAGAGCTACATCATGTAACTACTGAACAAAACCAACCCAGTTTCTGTTTTTTTTTTTCCTTTACTTTACTTGGCATTGCAGTTGTCTAGTCTCGAGAGAAAGACTTAGTTCAAAAGTCTGGTCTGGTTTCTTTTTCGTAGTCATTTGTCTCTCTTCTTAAAAAACATGTGCCCTGCGAGTGGTATTGATCAATCTCAAGGGAATACAAATGACGATGACATGATATCGGAAGATGGTGAGGACATTGATGAGGAACAAGCTCTGAAAGGACATGGACTCATGGGACGATTACCTATAAGTGGTCGTCTCCGACTCAAAGAGGTAAGTTTCTGTAACCTGTTACGTACTTATTCATTTCATTTTCCCGGAGGTGGCTGGCCGGAGTTTGGAAGTTCACAAACACTTCCACTTCTTGCATTCATTCATTAAAGCTTAAAACTGAATAGTAAGAGACTAAGAAGAAAAATAAAGTCTAGTCTTTGCTTAATTAATCAACTTTGACTTCAAATTGAGTAGGAATTCTAAAAATGCTTATAATTTATAAAATTTGTGTCACAAAAGTTTATAAATATTTTACAACAATACTCATTAAAAATCCTGTTGACATGCAAAATATGAGGAGACCCAGTAGTACACAACCTTACCCCTAATAATTGATAAATTTTTTACGTACCGAAAAGAAAGAATTATTTATTTTTTATATGCAAGTTTTATAATTACAATATAAATATGAAGTTTACTACTTTACATGCTAGGTTTTAATACTAAATCATTACAAATCATTATAGTTTATAATGGGACCATTCTTATTAAAAAGAATTAGTGAAAATGAAAAGTTTGTGCTAATTTCCACCAAAATAAACTTTTTTATGCTCAAATATATACAAGCTATATAATTAGAATATAAATATGAAGTATACTTTATAATTTAGGTCTGGCCAAAAATATATTTTAAACCTTAATATTTATATCAAAATTTAATATTTCATAACGTCCGAGTTGAACTCAGGCATTTATAAAACATTCAAATATATGCAAGTTTTATATTTAGAATATAAATATGCAAGTTTTATAATTAGAATATAAACATGGGGTATAGTTAACAATCTAGATTTTAATAGTAAATCGTTACAAAACATTATGGCTTAGAATGGAACCATTCTTAATAAAAAATACTCATGAAAATGAGAAATTTATGTTTTTAGTAGAAAAGGGTTGTCCAAATTTCAACCAAAATAATTTATTTTTACGCTCAATTTCTTCAATATAAATACAAAATTTTATTATAAAAGTACCCGTACAATAGAAAGTATGGTCAAGTGGGTTGTGGGTCACCCAACATACATAGGCTAATCATGGGTACGACTAAGTGAGCTATCTCTTTATGTGTTAAAAGCATATTTTTGAGGAAAGAGTTCTTTATGGGACAAGACAACTAAAGATTAAGGAAAGATTAACAAAATTTGATCGATTGATAATGACATAGAACAACTTTCTTATGTTAGATTCCTTAATTCCCTTTTTTCTTCTTGAATTTTTCTGTTTTCTTGTAAATTTATCAATTCGTCATTCCTCTCTATGAATCTCCTACCCACAAAATCCTTTAATTAGTAATCGATTCGGGTACGGTTACTTGTTTAATTAGTTCTTGTGAGTATTGTTTGGTTTTTGGTACTTATATGGCATAGTGGCTTGCATGCAGGTAGGAGAGGAAGTGGTTTGTTTAGGGAAGATTTCATGTCCGATAATGATGACATCATTGCTTCTATACTCAAGATCTATTGTATCTATGCTCTTCTTAAGTCGACTGGGGAAGCTAGAATTGGCAGGAGGATCATTAGCCATTGGATTCCTGAACATCACAGGTCTCTCAGTCCTGAAGGGTCTAGCTGTGGGGATGGATCCAATCTGTGGTCAAGCTTTTGGAGCTAAGAGATATACAATTCTTAGCCAAACCTACCAGAGATCACTGATGTTGCTCTTACTTGTAAGCATACCCATCAGTTTTCTGTGGCTAAATGTGGAACCAATTTTCCTGAAGTTAGGTCAGGATCCTGAGATCACTCGGTTTGCCAAGGTTTTCATGGTTTTCTGCATACCTGAACTGATAGCTCAAGCTGTTCTACACCCAATGAGATCATTCCTGAGAACTCAAGGAATCACTGCTCCTCTTACCATTTCCGCCATTATTGCAGTCATACTTCACACCCCAATCAACTACGTTCTTGTAGTTTACTTGAAGCTTGGAGCAAAAGGTGTAGCGCTCGCTCTGGCTTTTAATACTATAAACATGAACGTAGGTTTGTTTATTTACGTAGTTGCCTCAAAAACTTCACTAAAACCTTGGAGAGGACTCACAGTTCTCTCTGCCTTCCAAGGATGGTGGCCTCTGATCTCCTTTGGAGTGCCTAGTCTCATCTCTGTGTGCTTGGAATGGTGGTGGTACGAGATCATGTTGTTCCTTTGTGGGTTACTCCCGAACCCAAAAGCTTGTGTGACAGCGACAGGAATAATGATCCAAACAACTGGTTTGATCTATGTGTTCCCATTCTCATTGAGCACTGGATTGACAACACGAGTAGGCCAAGCTCTGGGAGCTGGACAACCACATCGAGCACAGTGGACTGCGATAATAGGGATTGTTATGGCGGCTGTTTATGCTCTATCAGCATGTACCTTCATAACTTGTGTAAGATCAGCGTGGGGAAGAATGTACACAAACGAGCCACAGGTTCTTCACTTCCTTTCACGTGCACTTCCAATCCTGGGACTATGTGAACTTGGAAACTGTCCTCAGACAGCTGCATGTGGAGTCCTGACAGGAACTGCACGTCCCAAAGATGGTGCCAGGATAAACCTGTGCTCATTTTACCTGGTTGGATTGCCTGTATCTCTTCTCATGGCTTTCAAGTTTCAAATGGGGTTTCAGGGACTGTGGTTCGGGCTCTTAGCAGCACAGTATACTTGTTTGTCCATGTTGCTCTATACACTAACAAGAACAGATTGGAAACACCAGGCTAAAAGAGCAGATGAGCTTACCTCCGCAGTAAACGACGGGAATGATTTGGAAAGCAGGTTATTAGAACCTAATCAATGAATCTGAAACCCCAAAACAAGCCTCCTTCTAACAAAACAGAACCCAAAAAAGAAAAAAAAGTTGGATTAGATCAGAAGATTAGGTTTTAGTTGAAACAGATTGCTTTGTGTCCTTTTCAGTTGGAGTAGAGAAATTGATCAAATGCTAAATTCTAGTATTGAAAAGATTAATTGTCTTTCAGAACCTGACCAAACTTACTCCTGACATTACCAAATTGGCACAAGATTCATAAAGATGAACAATTCCAATGAAAGGGAATGCTTTTGTTTTCTTTTTTCCAGCATATTAATACTTGGAACATTCAGTTTCTGCCATAGCAATGGCTAGCTCAAGTTCGAACCCGACCGACCCGTAAGTTTGGTTAAATAACATGAAATTCTACTAAAACCAGTATCAGTGGACGGAAGAAGCAAAATCACTTTCTTTGAGTAAAGAAAAATGGTCAAACTCTAAACGCCAATGTTTAAAACTAATTTTTCTAGCGGTGGCAAATGGGCCCGGCCCATTCCTAGGTCAATGAGTTAGGTCTTGAGCTCGATTTTTAGACCCGATCGGATCTCGGGTTGCCCAAGCTTGGCCCAGCTTAAGACTTAACCCTTCTAAACAAAATGTCATCGTTTTTTACTTTTAATTCTAAAAAACAAATTGGTCTGGCCCAGTGGAGCTCTAGTCGGGAGTTTATTGTCATTCCTAAATTTTTCTTTCAAAAAATAAAATAACAATAACACTCAATAAAAATCTTGTTGACACGCAAAGTCTAGGAAAGTATAATAATGTACAGCCTTACTCTTAACTAGTAAAGAGGGTGTTTTTAAATGACCCATATAAAAAATATAATAAAATCGATAATAATAATATAATAATAAAATGATTAAAGTAATAAACTAAATAATACGACAAAGAATAATAATAATAATAAATAGCTTAAGCTAAATCCTTAAGAGGTAAGTATTATTTATTTAAAAGTTTAGACTAACAACAAGAGGAAAATACTCTATGACCTAAGATAATAACAACGATCTCTTTACAAGAGATCGTTTATCTGTATCATTATATGTCAAAGCTCTCTATTACAACAATCTTTTTTTCTTCCTAACTTGACCATTAAAAATTGTTATTTTTTTAAGTGTAATAAATTTTTGGAGTAGATAATTTGTTAATCATATATTTTTAAAGTTGGATAATAATTAAAAGAAAATAAAATTTTCAACCTATTTTGATTAATTTAATTATATGATAATACTCTTAACTGAAAAAGCACTTGCACCAACTAACACAAAATCTCTGAACATTCAATTCTTAATTAGGGATGGCAATCTGAACTCGGCTCAACCTGAAGCCAATGAGCCATGAACGGGCCACGGGCACCTACATTAATTAAAAGAAAATAAAATTTTCAACCTATTTTGATTAATTTAAATAAATGATAATACTCTTAACTGAAAATACACTTGCACCAACTAACATAAAATTTACAAGTGAATCTTTAAAAATTCAATTCTTAATTAGGGATGGCAATCTCAACCTAACTCGACCTGAAGCTAATAAGCTATAAACGGGCCACAAGTCAGGATTTTTTGATCCCAGGCTTGACTTGAGGCCCAACAAAGCGAGACAAAATGATGTCGTTTAAATTTTTTTAAAAAAATTAGTAAATTAGCCGACCTATTATGTAACACCCCACTCCCATCTAACACATGCACGTACGCCCTTAGGTCACACGTACACATGCTTAACAAAAATGACGTGTTATTTATCTTACTTTCAATTTATAACATGGCATCATAATTAAAACCACAATTCACACATTTACTAACATCCAAAATTTCCTCATTTTATATCATACCATCATATACATTGTAGCTTCAAGTTCAACATCATCCATAATTATACAACATCGTCCTACGAGCATAGACAACTCAGTCTACATAGTGTGCTACAAATATGAGAAACGCACAAAAGTTATTAACAAACTATGTCTTCAATTTCCAGCTGACCGACTTTTGAGTCATATTTGATCGTCAAAGTTGCACAAAATACGCTTCTATGGAGTCTTAGAAACTACGTCGTCTCACTCTCAAACCTGAAATTGTCAACATGCAATTTTGATGTGTTTTGCAAACTCAATAAAGTAACCATCCTCAATGATTCACTCATGTTATAACACACAATCAATCATAAACATATTGTCACACATTTCATATCAACTTGATTATCATCAAGATCTATCACCAACAAATTGTGTTTCAGTCAAACAATTGAATTAAACTATTACTTCATAACACTTGAATAAAAACATAATCATTAGTTAATACTGTGTATTTAATCATCTAACATTCTTATAGCTTTGTAAATCATTCAATGAATTCAAATTATACATGCATGCTATATATATGAGACTCACATTCGTTTTTACATTATTGTGACTGTGTGCTTTTTCAGTATCCCGTGTTATTGGGTTCATTGATCACAGTAAGCCTTAGGCTCTAATCACATATGTGCTTGAGCTTTAAGCTCCTTTCAGTCGCAGTCTCAGTCAGTAGCATCATCGGTCACAACTACCTTTATATTATATATATTGAAATGAAATGCATGCCACAAATCATTCAAATACAATCAATCACTTTTATTCCCATCATCTCAGTCAATACTATCAATCATAACATTCTGTTACTTTTAGTTGAGAATCATTTAGGCGGTCTCATTCACATTCAAGTAGCACTTCCAATAATATTCACGTGTATCAAACACCTCGGACAAGTATTATCCATAATTCATTACATAATCAGTACATACTCATCATACATCAAATTCAATTAAGTAATTATCAGATCAAATTAAAGTGAGACCATCTTAGGTTACTCACAATTACTCCCTTAAGCCTATCGCCTTTATTCTTTGGCGATATCTAGAAGTAGTCGTGCTATTTGCTCTCCTATACATTAAAACAATTTCACATTACTGTACTGCTTATGTAACTAGGTAAACACATATATATCGAAAAGTATCATGTATTATGCATGTGCAATGATAAATTCTCGGGTATATTTCTGTAACAAATTGATGTACATATCAATTGTAATCCAATTGTGCCAAAATTCACACACTAAATCACTATTCTAGCTTTTGCTGAAAGCACCTCGTTCGGGTCAACTTTGCATAAGTAATAAGATCAAGAAAATGATATATTTATGTAATAATTTCTTCTATAAAATTGTTCCTCTATATCTTAAGTTTCTAATGATACTAAGATCATACAATTTGGTTTATTATTCTATGATTTATGCTTAAAATACCACAAACTGTGTACATTTGAAATTTTGTCTAGAGCATGATCATGCAGTCAAGTTGTACAACCGATATCTGTAAATTATAATATCCAAAAATTACAAAATTTATACCAATTTAAAGATAAGAGAATGAGATGTAACTTTTGTGAAAACACCTTTGTCTGATTCATCCTACTTCAATACAATTTATTCAATAACTATAGGACATGATTTCTATCACTGGTAGTGCTACAGCTTAAGCCAAGACACACTTTCAATCTAATTTTGAAAGTCTTAGAGACAGAATTAAAATTCGACTTCTTTAAGAACATTGTAAACATATGTCTTAAGTTTAATTTGAATCAATAATCAGCTCATTTAGAAATCTATAGATCAAGATATAAGCAAAACACTGAAGCATGTTCAATGAAAAGATTCCAGTTCATACTATTCCAGCACACCTCAACATTTTCATCCTAAACTCATCAATTAATCGCTTCCAATTTTATTCAGATAGCTCTAAATTTTTATGAAGAAAAAGAATAATGTCTTAGGAATCCATTAGTTCAAGTTTCATGTCATTTAGAGGTCGGATGACAAAGTTATAGTAAAAAGAATCAGAGGTGTTTAGGGTTGAAAAACCCCTTCATGCTACAGCCATAGTTGTGCGTTGGCAACGCACGCCCGTGCACATTCCCTCAAAATGTCCAGAATCTTTTTCTTTTTTTATCCTTTCGTCCCACTGATTTCTTCATTCCTAAATCATATATTCTGCATTTCTGTACCCAGTATAATCTCTAAACAGATCAAATGCAAGCTTATATGGTAAGAATCAAAAGTCCGAGACCTCACACATACTTTCTCTCACTACTGCGTTTCCATCCTGCACTTAGTTTAGTTTTTCATTATATACCCTCCAAGCAGAACCTATAACATGTTTTTCTACACCCATTTTCATTCAGCTCACTATCAAAACCTCTCAAAATTTAAATCACACAAACATCAAATATAATAATGATATTTACATATTTCATCAAAGTTTCTGCACTTTCATTCATTTTCTGCATTCTTTTTCACACCTTTTCTAACTCATTAATTATCACTGAAACTACTTCTTCCTACCCCCACTCATGCATGTATCTATTTCCACACACTAACACATCATCAACACAAATCCCTTACAAAACCCATAACACTTTCGGTGGATAGAAATAACAAAAATAAATAGTAACTACACAAGATTCGGATTGAAGTTCTTACTTTGATATCATAATCCAAAGCCAAATACACAACCAGAAGCAATTTGCTGAAAATTTGTTGATTCAGTGATGAGATGGATGAACAAAAAGAATTTTGGTGTTGATGTCTATGGTGAAGAACAACGGTGAAGAAAATAACAATAGCTACAGTAATTTCTGTTTTTAGCCAAAACATAATCACGTGCATGTATGACACTTCTCTATGTGTCACCATGCATGTGAGCCATTTGCCATATCTATAAGCTGCCACGTGTCACAATACTATTGATCTTTACTTTTCATATTTTACCTAGTCTAAAAATACTCCAAATTTTTAAAAATTTTCCAAAATTCACCAAAAATTTTGAAATAAGACTAATAGTCTCTAAATAAATTTTCAACGCAAATAATCTACAATTCATATTTTAATCGCATTTAGAAATCAATTATATCCGAAAAATGTCATTGAATGCATGTACAATTATTTTAATGTATCAAACATAAATATTCACATGTGTTTGAATATACAATGATGCATGGGCATAAAATGCACTTCTAATTTCTCACAGTACACTCAATTCATTATTCTGAAGTCTAGCCCCGAACATGAGATGTTACATGTTACCATTTTTATTCTTAATCACCTTTTACATAACAGAATCAAGTGTGATTACAAATACGAGGTCGGTCTAATATAAATTTAGTTCGTTGATTTTAACATGAGGAAATTTAAATTTTTATAGATAGTTGAATTAAAAATAAATGTATAAAAATAATAAAATTGATTTGACTAAATTTGATTTAATTGAATCATAATATCAGTTTAATGAAATAAAATTACTTTTATCTTCACCCGATTAAATTTGACCAAATCTCAAGTTAAATTAATACTAAATAAAATGATATTACTTTATCTTAATTAACCTATACTTATTTATGAATTTGTTAAACTTAATCAAATCTAAACACTTAATTTTCAATTCGATATTAACTTAAATTTGAATTCATTAACCCAAAAATTATGGGTAGCGCCTAATTTTTTTCACGCCTAAACAAAACATGGTTAGTTAAGAGTTATGACCAATGATAATAACATTGAACCAATTTGATCGGTTCAATTATAAAAATTTTAAGTAAACTAAATTTTTTGTTTAATTTATTTTAATAATTTTTATTAATAAAAATTAATTAATTTATTAATTAATCAGACATTTTTATAAATTAATTAATTTTTATAACTCAAAATAAATCGATTGATTTTTATTTAATATTATTTTCAGTCAAATCTTAAATTAAGAATAATTTTTTAATTATATTTCAAAATTTTTAATTTTATTTATTTTTTATCGATTTTATAATAATATTGGTTAAAGTTTTTAAATTTTAATTTTTTTAAATAATCAATTTAACTTGTGGTTGTTGCGACCCAACGTGGGCACAAGCAAACTACAGTTTCGTTACATACTTTTCATTCCAAGCTTTTGCTTTTGAAGTGGTATAACTTCCACGGTCCTACATCAACTTGGTACTTTTCCAAAGCTAATCAGAATCCTTAAAAGCCCAAAGGCTACGTTTTTCCTACATCAACTTGGTACTTTTCCAAAGCTAATCAGAATCCTTAAAAGCCCACAGGCTACGTTTTTCTCCACCTAATACGTCTATAAATAGACTTTATTAAGCCGACAGAATGGTCACATCATTCATTTGAAAAAGACTACTGAGCCTTACATAAATATATAAGACCAAAAATATATCGACAAGATCACATAAAATAAAATTAATATAAACTAGTAAGTGCAGAGGATTTGATTTCCAAACAAATAAAGATGTAAAAAAGCCTTGTCTTTAGTCTGACCTTGTCTAGCTCAATTTTGACCCAAGTTGATCAAAGTTATGAGCAGGCTATGAGTTGATTATGGTCAGCTTGGTTGGGCACAGACTGAGGTCTGACAAGCCACATGCCTATCGGGCCAACAAAAGATGACATCTTTTTGAAAGTTTTTCTTTAAAAAAATTGTGCCTCGTAGCTCGTTAGGTCATATACCAGGCTATGAGTCGAGCCATGAGTCGACCTATTTTAATATATGATCAGAAGCAACCCAGTTTCGACTTGACCTATTAATATCTTTGAGAACAAATCATTCGTTTAAATTAACCATTTCTTATTATATTTTATTAAATCTTATCAATAAATTTATGTAGGATCTGTATAAATATGAGGACAAAAAAAGTGACACAAGATTAAAACAACCTAACAAAAATAAGGTATTCCAATCCTAGAGAAGTTGCTCTTTGTGAAAAGATAAAAGAAAAGATTGAGTATATTATAATCCTTTTTAGATCTCTTCAAGGCGAGAAATTTTATATATCGAATACGTTAATTTTTATAGTTTGAGATAAAGTAATATTATTTAAATAATTATATAACATAATTTCGATTATTTAGCCTTGTAGAGAAAGTATTATTTTTTGTTAAATTTTATTCAATTCAAATTTAATATATTAATTATGATATAAGTTAGATACGAGAAGCTCCTGGAAAGTGATAGAGTTCGTAGAGCGAGAGATATGGAGTCAAAAAATCCTGTGTTTGAATCCCACTATTTACGCTCTCTCAATCAAACTTATCGTACAGGACTTGTTTAATGCAGAGTATCCAATTGGTATGATTTGTAGGCTATTGGATTAATTCGAAGGTTTATTCAGTAAGTATTCACTTGAAGTATAGAATTTTATATTTTTTTAATAATTTCACATTTAACACAAAATTTCACCAAAAGCTCTAAAACTCATCCTAATTTAAAATTTTCAAATTAATTGATTTTAATAAATTTTAATTTAATCAATAATTAAAAAACTTAACTTATTTGGTTGGTTAAACTATAAAAATTTTGAATCGATTAACTTTCCTGTTTGATTTACTTTAATAATTATTTTTATTAAAAACCGATCAATTTATTAAATGTTCGGCCAATTTTTATAAACCAATAAATTCTTATAAATTAAAGCAAATCAAATGTTCATTTAATAGAATCTTTGTCAATTAAATTTAAAAATTTTCACAATCTCTTTTAATTATATTTAAAACTTTTAAATTTTACTTAAGTTTAATATTAATTAAATATTTTAAAATTTAAAGCTTTTATTTATTAATTTAATTTTTCAATCTATTTTTTGAAACATTCAAATTTAGTCAAACACAGGTTACATGCGAAAGGGGATGATGTGTGCCGACATGGTCTCCACTACAGAGTACAGACAGCCAAACAAACACGTTTCTTATTGTTTGAGTTTCTTATTGTTTGAGGATTCTAATAAATTCTCTAAAAATTTCTTAAATAATTATTAATGTAAAATAATAGAAAAATACAACCTTATTAATTTTAGTTTATTACTTATTATAATTTATTTATTTTTATTAAACCACCCAGTATCTATTGCTACATAAGCAATCGATTAATCTAAATTTGAGTCGAATAAGACCTTTTTTTGCAACAAAGTTCTTCCTCACGAGTTATTAAAGCAATTCTATTTTTAAAATTCAAATTCGAAATTTTAGTTAAGAATAGAAGAGCTCATGCTGCTTCATCATAGTCGTTGTGGATTAAACCACCCAGCATCCGACACCACATAGGCAATTGATAAATTTAGATTCGAGCCGAATATAAAACTTTTAGGCAACAAAAATCTCCCTTAAAAGTTTTTAAAACGATTTTATTTTTAAAACTTGAACTCGAGACATTAGTTAAAGATGAACGAGCTTCTGTCGTTCCACCAAAACCCTGTTGGTTACTATATTCTATTTGGAGCTGAGGCTAAGCCTAGGCACAGTAACTAATGAGATAACTCATTAAACTTATTTATGTTGTATAAGCTTTTTCTTTTTCCATTACTCTTTTGGATTTTCTAAGGTCAGAAGCCTTCTTATGATCCAAGCGCGTGACTTTACGATGTTGTTTTACTATATTAAATAACTTGAATATATATAGTATACATATATATATTAAGAAAAGGACGAGTCAACTCACGAGCCACGCGTGCATCCCTGTCTGTGCCTACTTGCATATATATATATATATATATATATTGTAATTTTTATTTTTGATTTAATTTATTTTAATAACTAATATTTTAATAAATAATCAAACAATTTTTAAAAATTAATAAATTTTTATAAAATAAAATAAGTTAATTAATTTTTATTTAAAAATTTCCTTTTTAAAATTTAAATTTAAATTTTTGATAAGTAAAGGTAATCTCTTTTAATTATATTTTAAATTTTTTAGTTTTATTCAATTCTTAGTTAATTGAATAAATCTTTTAAAACTTAAATTTTTTATATAATCATTTTATCATCTGATCTTATTTTTAGAATATTATATATGACACCTTTACAATCTTTTTGGAAATGCATATAATAAGTAGTTTGGGCTTTTAATTAAATAATAATTAAATTTCTTCAACAAAACTTAAATTTCAATTTCAATGTTTAAAACTTTGAAATTTAAATTTTTTGGCGAGTTTTTAACTAAATATTAAAAATATTAAATTATTTGTTAATTATATATTAAATATATAATAAGTAGTCAATATTAGAGATAACAATAAGTCAGGCCGTGTCCGAGTTGTCTCTGGCCCAACTGGCCCGTCCTCAAGTCATGGTATCCTGTAGCCTGACGGGACAGAATGGATTAGCTCGTGACTTAGCCTATAGCCCGATAGGTTACAGTCAAATTGAGTCAATCCTACCTGTCATTTTTTTATTAAAAAAATTGTGAAAATTTGACCTGTGGCCTAATATAGCTTACCTGTGACTCAATTAATTCGGGTCAAAATCAAACCGGGCTAAATCAATCAGGCTCCTTTTGACATCTTTGTCAAATATTGTATTGATTGAAGGTTTTTAATTATTAAAAATATTTTTAAAAAATTCAAACCAATATAAGCACGATTTTATTGTGGGGGAATGATGGCTGGTTTTTCCACGATAGGTGCGCAGAGAGAAAGAGGGCATGTCCAGACGAATCACACGAAGATCAGATAGGAGAAGTGGGGCCCACAAATCATGATCCATCTAGATGATAAAAATTAATATGGGGAATGATGGAGACAATCTGGTCCGAATATAACTTGGACCCAATGGTCTATGCCCACGTGTCCATCGAACCCAACTAAAATATTAAAATATTACTTTCACTTATCGCCGTTACTTTTTCACTTTGCTTTTCTAAAAGTCAGACCGAACACTTAAACTCTTCTCCCGTTTTTATCTTCCTTCCTTTCCTTTCTAATAATAATAATTATTAATTATATATTTTGAGTAAAGTATTTAATTTAATTAATTTAAGCTTAAATTCATAAATTTTTAATTTTAAAATTAATTTGGTCTATTCAAAGTTAGAAAATAAATAAAATATTGAAAACTAAAACTTTAAGTTAATTAATTTAATCTAAATATTAATCAAACTTGAGTTTGACTTTAAATTAAAATTCAATTAAACTTAGAGCTTAAGTTGCTTAAGTTAAGTTAAAGGTCAATTGAGCTATATGTTAAATTTATGATTATTTAAACAAATTTAAGCCTGTCTCAAAATTTATAAAGTTCGAACTTAGTCCGACTGATTACTAATACTATAAATATTTACTCGATTCAAACAAAATTTATAAATTATAATATGCTTGATACCTTATGTTGACGTAGGCTTGTTCGAAAACATGCTTTTTATTATATAAAAATAAAGTTGTGTATTATTGAACTTTCATATAACTTATATTTCAACAGAACTATTAAGGTGGTGGTGTTGCTGTATATTGATGTAAGCTTATGCATATAGTTATCTTCTAAAATCATCCTTATTAATTTGATAGAAATTATCATCTATTATTAAATATTAATTATTTATTAAAAATATATGATTAATAAATATTATATAATTTTCAAGTTTAGTCGGGGTGGTCAAGTTGGTGGAGTGAAGAGGTATAACGTCAAAAGATTTTGTGTTTGAACCCTCTACATACACTCTCTCGATTGAGCTTTTGTACAAGATTTGTTTAGTATAAAGTATCTAATTGGGATAATTTGCAGGCTTTTGTGTCAATCCAAAAGTTTATTCAGTGTATATCTAAATAATAACTATTATGAGTTTATCTGTTTAAAAAAAAAAATCTTAGAATTACACATTTCAAATTATTATTCATTAAAAAATAACTATATAATAATATTTGGTAGTGATTATTATAAGAATATGGACAAATAATTTAACGAAAGTTGACGTCAATCACTTGCAAAATTAAGTATCCATATAATCGTTTTCACATTTTAAAAAATGATTCTTTTAACCAATAACGTCCAGACGCCACTTGTCCTCTTGTAATAGGTCCAATGTTTTACATGCTCTACACGTGTCATTTGCTTATTCGCGGTTCGATTTCTTCATTTCCCTCTCTCTCCTTTTTCTTCTCTCCCTCCACCACTCCCCC
>JANZXR010000005.1:1073422-1113162 GCA_027575705.1 Erythroxylum echinodendron | reverse complement strand
AAACATCTCTAACAAACAGCTAATGCAATCCGCTGATCAAATCAGCTGATAGAATCAGCTATTCGTTAACAGCTGATTCTCTGATAGAATCAGCTAACAGTTATTGCAATCAGCTGATTGCCAAACAGGCCCATAATCGTTTTCACATTTTAAAAAATGATTCTTTTAACCAATAACGTCCACGCGCCACTTGTTCTCTTGTAATAGGTCCAATGTTTTACATGCTCTACACGTGTCATTTGCTTATTCGCGGTTCGATTTCTTCAGTTCCCTCTCTCTCCTTTTTCTTCTCTCCCTCCACCTCTCCCCCTCAGCCCCCTCTCCCTCTCGCTAGTTCATTCTCTGCTTTTTAAACCCTCATTGGTCGGAGCAGATTGCTCGAGAAATCGTCACCGGAACTTGCATATTCGTAGCCGATTTTGTGTTTTGGGAGGAAGAGAGAGAGGAAGATAGAGAGAGAGATAGAGCTGGAGTGGTTCGGTCGGTTGCCTCTTTCTTCTTCTTTGTTGGGTTTCGGTGCCAGGGTTTAAGGACATAGTTTCAAATTAGGATATTGTTTTGATTCTATTTTCAGCGTGTAGTGTAAGCAGTAGTAGCGGTTCGTTTACTTTTTATGACCTACGCGCAAAAGGAGGTTGCTTCCAGTTCAAGCCAAACACTGAGAGCTTCCGAATTCAATAAGACAAAGGAGTTTCGAAATCTGTGGATGGTTCTTTTGGAAAAGGGAGTGTTTTTAGTGAAAAGGATATTGAATTTGTTGAAAGCAAGTGTTGGGTCTTAGGTGAGGAACATAAATATCAGAACTTTGGAAGAATTTGGGGTTCGGGGATGGGGAATTCAGGCATGATTTGAGGTTTTGGAGGTTTGGGACATGAGTTCCGGCAGCGATAAGAACGGAGGAGGTGATAAGAGGGAATACAAAACGACAACGTCGGTGTCCCAGAATGGTTCAACAACGGCCCCACAGCTGTCAATTGACGAGAATCTACTGGTCGACCCCAAATTATTGTTCATCGGCTCTAAAGTTGGTGAAGGAGCTCATGGAAAGGTTTACGAAGGAAGGTTTGTCTACTTTTGCTTATCGATTTTGCCCTGTTTGTGGTTTTCTTAGTATTTCATTTATGTGATTCAAGTATTGCTTTGTGTTGATGGATTAAGATTTTGCATAGATTGTTTGCTTATATTGCCATTAATGGGAATGTTTGAGTATGGTCTCTGTGAGTTGTTGTGTTTTTTTTCTTACATGGGTGTGTTGTGTTCAAGCATATTCCAGGTATAGTGATCGAGTTGTTGCCATTAAAGTTCTTCACCGTGGGAGCACTCCAGAAGAAAGAGCTGCACTTGAGAATCGTTTTATTAGGGAAGTGAATATGATGTCTAGAGTTAAACACGAGAATCTTGTCAAGGTGAGTCTTCACAAATTTATGGGATAGCGTTTTTTAAGTTTGTCTTCTGATGACGTTATGTGCATCTCTACTGTATATCCCTTTGCCCTTGCAGTTTATTGGAGCTTGTAAGGATCCATTTATGGTCATAGTAACAGAGCTTTTACCTGGGATGTCGCTTCGCAAGTATTTGGTTAGTATTCGACCAAGACATTTAGAGCTTAGTGTGGCTTTGAATTATGCTCTTGACATTGCTCGAGCTATGGATTGTCTGCATGCCAATGGGATCATACACAGAGATCTTAAACCAGGTATTCTAAATATTTGCCTAATATATGGTTTTGTTGTTAAGAAAACATGGTTAATAATTCTAACGTCGGTGATCTTTTCAATCCAACTTTGCTTAATCTCTTCTTTGTTCACATCCTTATTTATGTTCATGTCTTAAAATGTGTCCGGTAATGCAGACAATCTGTTACTTACAGCCAATCATAAGTCTGTGAAGCTTGCAGACTTCGGCCTTGCGAGAGAAGAAACAGTCACTGAGATGATGACTGCAGAAACTGGAACTTATCGATGGATGGCTCCTGAGGTTTCTACCTTCTTACCACCAAAACTTGATTGCTTTGCTTGCCATGATGTTATGAATGAATTCTATTTGTTTAAACTTTAGACATGCTGCTTTGTGTTGTACCAAAAAGAACAAAGAAAAACTATAGAAATTAAAGTCTTTTTGTATTCAATCTTACAAATGTTCATCATTTTTAACATTCTTGAGCTAAGTGAAGAGTGGAACTGCTTCACCACCATTTATTATTAACTACTCCTGTGCTTTTTTTTTTTCCCCTCCCTAGTTCTGCAATGTTTTTTTTCCTTAGGTTTGGGTACATCTTGTGTCATGGATGCATGAAACTCTAATTTCACATCAATTCAATGGAATTAAACAGGAATTGGATAGGAATATTATGATATTTGTCTAATGGATGCATGAAACTTCTGCTTTGTATCAGTTTGGTGGATTATAATAGTAATTGGATGTCAATTCAATGATATTTGCACTTTGATTTTACCTGTGTTGTAGAATTGAATGCGTTGGTTGAAAGTTATGAATCTAAGCATCAAAACTGTGAGAAATAGGCATGTTTTATAATCTTTCAAGCTACCAACAAAAGAGCTATACCATCTGATCTGGCAAAAAATTGTGACAAGAAGGCATTATGAGGATTGTATCATGACTCCGTTGATTCTATACGATTTATTACTACCCTTTTTCTGCTTTATTTGAACATGGGATCAAGAGTTGTTTTTTATGTCACAAAATGTCATGTTAGATCTTGCGGATTAGACTTCCTTTTTCAAAGAAGAAGAAAACACACACACACACACACACACACACACCCCAAGCTCCTAACAAACGTTGCCTTTGCAGTTATATAGCACTGTGACATTGCGACAGGGAGAGAAGAAGCACTATAACAACAAGGTTGATGTTTACAGTTTTGGTATAGTATTGTGGGAATTAATCACAAACCGTATGCCGTTCGAAGGAATGTCAAATTTGCAAGCTGCTTATGCTGCTGCTTTTAAGGTGATTTCTCTTGCTCCTAATTTGTTTGTTAGTGTACTACTGTGATTGACCAGAACGCAAAGTAACACACTTTAGTTTCTTGGGCACTTACTGTCCTCTCTTGATTCTGCTCCAAAATTTATTAGAATGAAAGAAGACATTTAATAATGAACTATAGGTTCTAGGCCATCTCTGACGACGAATCATCAATTCAAAGTGCTTTTCTTGCATATTCTTGCTGCATATTAACTAGAAGTTCCCTGATCATGCAGCAAGAGAGGCCCAATATTCCGGAAGATATACCCCCTGATCTTGCATTTATCATACAGTCATGCTGGGTCGAAGACCCCAACTTGAGACCGAGCTTCAGCCAGATCATCCGCATGCTCAATGCATTTCTCTTTACACTCTTACCACCATCGCCCTCACTATCCATACCAGAATCCATCACTAATGAGGAAGCAGCTTCAAGTAATGGCACCTTAACTGTAATATCTGCTCGTACAAGGGGAAAGTTTGCGTTCTGGCGCCAATTGTTCACGGCTAAGAGGACTAGGAACTCTCAATGAGGTGGTAAAATTTTTGGCAGTTTTTGTTTTGTTCCAGCTCCAAGAAAATTTCTCCTGTCAAAGAGATATGTATAACTTTAGTGCATGCATATACTTAGATTATGTTGACCACTAGCAAAGGATGTAACATGATGACTTCATTAGGGGAGATTGATCAGAAAATAAAGTCTGCATAGCTCTTTTTTTGTTGTTGTTGTAAAGAATATATAACATTCTGTCCATTTCTTTATGCTCAATGGAGATAGGTTCTGCAAGTTGGCCTTTTCTGATTCTTGGTATGTTGTATTCAAGTGATCTAATGTGATATCTCTAAGAATGACAATGGGTCGAATTGGGGGAATTTAATTTTTATGCTCGAGTCCGACCTGAAGTAGGTCTGAGCCTGATATGAATTGGGCTTTGAACCGGCCCAAAAAGCTCAAAACCAGTCGGACTTCGGGTAGAAACTTGATTCTAACCGAGTACCCTGAACTGGAAGTCCTGTTCGAGTCTTTTCTATTAGGCTCGAGTTTAGTCAAGTCAGCTCTTAAACTTCAAGTTAGGTCCGAACCTGTTTGTCAAACTTAGATAATTCCAGAGAAAGTCAACTCAAAATTAGGTAGTTAAGGGTCATGTTTGATGTTTCACTTACAATTTTGTGAATTAGAACTTCATCGGTCTAATGGTCTCTGTGGAATTTTGATAATGAAGAATTTAAGGCTTGTGGAAGATTATTTTGTCCATTTATGCCTCGAAGTCATGAAACCATTTTTGACAGTTCGGTTTCTAACTTTATCCAAACTCGAAATCGAATTCAGATTGGAATTTGAACTTGTCAAACCATTTTGAGGTAAGCGTAGACTTAGTTCAGGCTGAAAACTCGATCCAACAAACAAGTTTGAACTTAATTTTAGGGTTGATCAACATTCCATGAAAAGGATCAAGACTATGCTCTAACTGAACGACCATCCTATGCTAGGCAGAGTTTTCTGACGAAACAGCTATCTCCTCATCATCTTTGTGTAAACGAAATGAAGCAGTACAGAGCAGTAGATCACTGGACTGAGACTTTTATACTCTACAACTCATGTCTTGATGTGCTTTCTGACCACTCAATCCCCACAGAACCTCTGGTTGCAGCCTTATGTATGCAATGAGTAAAGCTCGTAGCTTCTTCACGTCTTTCCACTACCCTCATGGATTCAAACCGACCTGACCTGGTTTTACTCAAATTAATGAACAAAAACTCCGAATTGATCAGATTTTGAGTTGGGTCGGGTTGGTTATTACTATGACAATTCAGTTTGAGTCGGCTTGATTTGGGTTAATTAGGGAAGACAATTAGCGACCTATGAGTCTATATTCAAGTGTTTTTAATCGGTCGATTTATAAGTTAAATTTAGGTTTAGGCTGACTTGAGATCTAAATATTATAAATAAAATATTGTTTTATTTAAAAGTATTGGACTTCGAGTAAGCCTAAACCGGAGTAATCCAAATTCGGACTTAATTAAAAAAATGTTATTTTACGCTTTTGATTTCAAAATATTTTTAAAAAATTGATAGGATTAACCCACAGACCAATAGCTAAGAAATTAAGAACGAAAAATCCGAACCTAATTAAAAAAACATTATCTTACACTTTTGATTTAAAAATATTTTTAAAAAATTGATAGGATTAACCCACGGCCAGTGGCTAAGAAATTAAGAACGAAAAGATGATTGTATCCAAAAGTTATTTTTCATAAAACTTAGAGATGCTCCTCTTGTTCCGTAAGTTTGTCCTCTCAAGTAGTTGAACGTTTTTAACAGTTAATATTAGTAGTATACGTTCTTGTAATATCTAAAATTTAAATTCTTATGAAAATATTCAAAGAAATACTAAGACATGATATTCCTGCTTTTATATATATATTTTTTAAATTATATTTTCGTAAGTTATTTTACATATAAATAACTAATAATAAACAGCTAATTTTACTGAACATCTTTAAATAATCAGTTAACAGCTAATACAGTCCGAACCCAAGTCTTTAATAATAGTGTAAATCATGTAAAAATTACACAATACTGAATTAGGAAAGGAATGAAAGAAACTGACTTAAGAGCAAGAAATTGGTCTAATTGCTGAACTAGAAAATGTCAAAACGTACATTGACTAAATTTCACTTTCTTGGTTCCTCACAGCCGTTGGATTACGTCGATATCCACGTGTCACTATCTAAACAAACATAAGAAGTTTACATAGGACTAGACCTTGAGTCAACGCTCCTGTATGCAAGAACAAGTACTTTTGGAAAAGACTACAAAGAAAGGAGATTTTAACCAAAGACTGAATAGTACAGAGGTAAATTCGAAGGAAGATGGAGATGGCAAGTGCGGAGTGAGCTTATGGTTCGATCGGATCAAGATCTACTACGCGAAGTGTGAGCTTTCTACCGCAATCGATTTAGTATCTTCTCAAAGATTTCGCCTTTCGGTCATTAAACAGAGAAACAGATGGATGAGTTCGAGATGCGGACTACCAGTTTGATCCTGTTTTTCTGATTCTTAAAGGGGTACAAAGTTTGAGACTTTTCTGGTTAATTAATAGTGGGTAGGGGGCAATTTTTTATTTTGGTGGTTGTTTTTGTGGCGGGAGTGGAAAATTGAATCGAAGGTTGGAGATTTAGCTAAACTGAAAGGAACGGAAGGATAATTCTGTGATGAGAAATGGGGGATGTTATTGGAGATGCCAATTCGGCAGCCATGCATGCGGCGATGAATGCGGTTCAAGCATTAGGGAGAGGGTTTGATGTGAACTTTGATACGAGATTGCTGTACTGTAAAGGGGTTGCAGGGTCTAGGTTGGTGGAAATTGATGAGGAACATACTAGGGATCTTTACTTGTACGATGGAATTGTTGTGCCCAATGTTTCTAGAGACATCAAAAACTCTCTCGCCTCAGTGGGTCGTCAAAGTTCCGGTGTTTGCACTTTCGATGAGGTTTGTGTTCTTAACTACTACCTACTTTTTCTATGAATTTATGTGCTGGGGATACAAGACACACATGGTGTGTGTGCTTCAATTTGTTATTGTGATACCTTACTCACTACTCGTCCTGTGTCTTAGATTATGTAATGGTTGACAAGCTGAGGCAATTCTTTGAATTATACTTTATGTCAACTGTTGAATGATCAGCTGAATTTCACATTCAGAATTTAGGAATTAGTTTTGTCACTTGATTAGTTCCCAGTTTGTAGTCACGTTTAGGGCTCTGGTGGGCGTTTTCGTATTTGGCAAGAAAAAGGCTGAAAAATGGACTTGTATCTGTTGAATTTTTCTTAGAATAGAGGATTTTGATCATAAACAGGAAGTTTTTACAAAGTGATTCTCATGATGAGTGAGTGCAGATGGTTTCGTACTTTAACCAGAAGGCAAGTATATCAGGAGATTATACTCTTGGTTGCTTCAACTCTGCATTTAGCTTTACTGGCACGAAGCATATTGATGCTGCATCTACAAAGGCTCTCTCAACGGATGGATTTTATATTCCACTTGCCAAGGTTCAACTTGTAAGGTTCCCACTAATGTTACGGGAAAATGTTAAAATGGCTGTCCCCACTTGTTGGGATCCTTCATCCTTGGCGAGGTATGTGCTTTCAAAGTGCTTTCTGCAGATGAAATTTCCCATCAAAGGTCTAAACTATGAATAATCGTTATGAACTCTTTTTACAGCTTCATTGAAAATTTTGGGACACATGTTATAACCTCAGTAACTATTGGTGGCAAGGATGTGATATATGTTAAACAGCATGATGCATCACCAATGTCAACCATGGAGATAAAAAACTATATTCAGGATATTGGAAACCAGAGGTTCGCTGAGGAAAATAGTTATACAAATTCAGGTCAAATAAAAATCAGGGAAAAGGTTTGTTGTGGAATAATTTTTTTTTTTCCCCTTATCTTCATGATCACCGGCCTCTTACCATAGATTATGGATTGAATTTTGCAGGGTAATGATTCTGGAATATTTAACAGTCAAGGGATATACCCTCAACCTACCAGTGCACCATATCTTACTGGGAAAGAAGTACGTTGTTGTCATAAAATTGCTATCCTTATGATTGCTACTGAAACATTTTGTTGTCATTATACCATCAACTTAACGCATTATCTTATTTTATACCTTAGCCATACTTGTCGATGAGAAATATCAGATTGTCAATCAAGCATGTTCCATCTATACCTTAATGAATCTTCCTCTATGGTCATGATAACTTACTGAAAAATGTGACAACCACTCAACTCGAAATTCCTGTACTAAAATGCTTGTACCGTCTCTTGATTTGGTCTGTAGAGTGATCCACATATAGTGATACAGGCATGGAGAGACATTATGGATATGATTTGTCCTCATGGTCTATAACATGAAGTGGAATGAAGCTTGATTTAGTCCACACCTTTTCTTTATGAATTTTTATGCTTCTCATTTCCACATTAATATGGTGGAAGGTTGTTTTATCAGGTGAAGTTGTATGTTACCTTGGCAGTGGGCCAAATTATCTTTTTATTAAATTTTTTTCGTCAAGGCATCTCACTTCTATAGTGTTAAGCCTTAGTTTAACGATTCTGTGGATGCTACAGGATGTTACGGTCATTTTTCGCCGGAGAGGTGGAGATGATTTGGAGCAAAGTCACACTCGATGGGCAAGAACAGTTCGGTCATCTCCAGATGTAATTCAGATGACTTTCGTTCCAATCACTGATCTTTTGGTTGGGACTCCTGGAAAGGAGCATCTTACTCGAGCAATTGATCTATATCTTGAATGTAATGAAACCGAACCTTTTGTTGGAAACCATTCATCTTATTTGCTATCTCTAAATTGTAGAGTACATCCTAATTGTCACCTGCAACTTTTTGTGAAACGTACACAGATAAACCTCAAATTGAAGAGCTGAGGTACTTTTTAGAATTTCAGATTCCTAGAACGTGGGCTCCTCTACAGGACAAGATCCCTGGACAACAAAGGAAGGAACCTGTTTGCCCATCTTTGCAATTCAGCATGATGGGTCAAAAGTTATTTGTCAGTCAGGAGCAGGTATAAATCTTTTATCCTGATTTTGTAATTTTATTGTAATTTTGTCATTGAAAGAAGTCATGAGATCATTCCAATTAGGCGGAGAGAATATAACTAAATATTTTTATTTACTCAAGTTGTACAAATGAAATTAGGTTGTTCAACTTAAGATTGGGATTACTGCCACTGGTTGGTTTGTTGAGCCCACAACTGCACATTTATTTGACAATCTCATATCTCCTAAGTTTCTATTTTTTACTTTGTCCTGCCATGAACTGTAGTTTTTTCTTCTCTGGCGGAATCTTAAAATTTTACTAGCCACATTGTCCAAGGAGCATTAACATTTTGTTCAATGGATATAATCGCTTCTGTCAAGGAATTAGAGGCTTAAAAAAGTTTAGTAGAACTTAAAATACTAAAATATGAACTAAAAATGCACCATGAGCTGGTTCTGATATACTGCATTGTACTTGGTTTAGAACCAACTATTAATGGATTCTGTCATGCAACTTTCTGAGGTATATCTTGCTTTCCAGAAGAACTCTTCTTTCAGAATTATTAATTGATAACTTCTATTAACCAGCTGCTACTGGAAAGGCACAATTTTGACCAGTAACTAGTCCTAGTTGTTTGAATTTACTACTAATTTCTACATACGAAGATTCACTGAGTTTTTCCAGTTCATGTTTCTCCTTTTTTACTACAGCTTGATGTTGAATGTAGGTAACAGTTGGACGTAGGCCTGTGACAGGCTTGCAGCTGCGTTTGGAAGGGGCCAAGCAGAATCGACTAAGTATTCGTCTTCAACACTTGATTTCTCTTCCAAAAATCCTTCTTCCTTACTGGGACAACCATGTCGCAATTGGTGCTCCAAAGTGGCAGGGGCCAGAAGAGCAGGACAGTCGATGGTTTGAACCAGTAAAATGGAAGAACTTCTCTCACGTGAGCACTTCACCAATCGAGAATCATGAGACCTTCATTGGTGATCTCTCTGGTGTCTACATAGTCACGGGAGCTCAGCTTGGTGTCTGGGATTTCGGTTCAAGAAATGTCTTGTACATGAAACTCTTGTATTCTAGGCTACCAGGCTGCACAATAAGAAGATCACTTTGGGATCATGCTCCAAATGACAAGTCAAAGAAAACCTCCCAAATCACAAGCGCTGCCAACTCTGGTGACTCAAGTTCAGGTTCGAGAGGGAACAGTTTGGGTAATAAATTGGCAAAATTTGTAGACATGTCTGAGATGATCAAAGGGCCACAGGATCCTCCAGGCCATTGGCTAGTTACAGGTGGAAAGCTTGGCGTGGAGAAGGGTAAAATTGTTTTGAGAGTGAAGTACTCCTTGCTCAATTATTGAGTTTGCATAACGGTTTGTGTGATGTTGTGCAATGCACTTTTATGATCCAGTAGTGTTTATATGCACTCCTTTGGTACCCATTGCTCATGTAAAATCCCACCAGCTTAGAGGGTTTCTTCCAGTTTTGGAGGCTAGCTCTGCTTCTCAGTTAAGCTGTGAATTTTGTAGACCAGTTTGTACTCTTTGATAAGTGAAGAAAGAATGCAAGTGTTCTCTTTGAAGTGTTGCGTAGGTTATACAAATTGGTTTGGAATTCTTTTAATAGTAAGAGTTTATTTGTTTTCATGTTAGTGTTTTTGTGAGGAGTTGTCTTCCCACAAGGGCTTAACTGTGCATCTGATATGCACCCTATATTCTCTCATAAAAGGTGTCGATATGTGGCCGCTCTGCATGTGAGAACTTTGAAGTTATTGAAAAGATGTTGTTCCATGATTCCTCTTTCCAAATGCAATTACTTGTAGATATAGATATACAGCATAAACTGCTAGGTGCCCTCCTGTTGCTAACTCGGGCAGAACGTTAGTTATATTGCGATTCTCAATTGGTACTTAACTGGGTACTGCTGGAAACACTTACGTTTGTGTTTGCCAATATACAAATTTTATTACTTGAACTGACCCCCTTCAAAAGTTTGTCCATATTCCCAATTAGCAGGTACAACATTGTAGCTGGTGATGGTCTCACCATCTCTGGCGATAACTCTGAAGGAAAGGCTTTGACCTCTGAGGTATGTATTAACCTGCCAATTTTCTCCCCAGTTTCTTGTCATGCGTATCCAACCTGTTTTAGACCCTTTTATAGATACCGCCTTAACATTTCCCACGCCCCCCACATTAGTTAGCAAAACCAAGTTGAAGTAAGCATTTCCATTGATGGTGAATTTTATTCCTCCTTTTCTCGCACATTGGATCCTGCCAGAGATCATCAAACAATGAGTAAACCCGAACTAATGTAGACTTCAGTAACGTGGAAGTTCATAATTAGCTATACTTTGCATGGAAAGATGACATATAATACCTTTTGTAAACTACAGGAACAATTCCAGCTTTATATCCTGCAATATGCAAGAAAGCAGGCATTGCCAAATCAAAATGTTTATTTGGTGGATTGCACCAGCCTCCATCAAAACGAGACTGAGCATAATTAGGTGGGCAGAAGTTGGTGGCAGTGACAGTGATAATGTTATCTCGGCACCACTGTGGATCATTTGTGCAACGTATATGAAAGCAAGCACCACAGCTTAAACCATTGTTGAAAAGGGCAGTGCTAAGAGCGGCAGTGCTGGTCCCATACCCTTGGCTGTACAAGTTTCCATATCCACAAGCACCACCTGCACAGCCATATCTTGTAAGAAACATTATGCCCAACAGGATAACTTCTTATTCCAGGAAATACCCGTCCGAAAATATACACAATCACATCTAGCTGTATTTAATTATTACATCTGTATGTAATTATTATATGAACACATTGTTGTGGTGGCTGTAGCTTACCCATTGTGCCGGAAGCATCTCCACCACCATAAAAGGTGGCATGAGCATGTTGCCACCCACGATGGTTTGTTTGACGCTTTTTCTTATGGTATCCGTAACTTCCATGAAGACATAAGCTGAATACAAGGCATATGATCAGAAATTGTAAAGCTTGAACAGCTTTAATGCCCATGAATATCCTTTGTGCCTAAGTCCACGTTCAAAGGAAGACAGGAGAGAACTGGTGGTATGGCGACTTGAGGGTACAAGTAAAAATGTTGTAGCTGCATATTTATGCGATGAGCATTGGTAATTAGATACGGCAGGTTTCTGGATATGGCGTTTTCTATATCAGCACACAAACACTCGCGCTCTAATGATTTCAGTTTCCTGAACCCCTTGAGGATACATCTGCTAGATTCTGTCATTTGCTAGATTAAGAAATGCTGATTTGTGTCACCAAGGATAAGGTATCGTAGAGCACGTTCCAACTACATTTGTTGATCTGTCTTTTTGTCTTCGTCGTGATGGAGTTGCAAATCTTGCATTTGATGATTCTCTTATGTTTGAATATGCATCTGTTTATCTGCTGTGAAGACATGTTATGAAATAACAAGATGAAGGCTAAGTAATCCCTTCTTGTCCTCTTCAGGGGTTGTCTTTTATTATGTGGTAGGTGCTCCTGGAACTGGTTGTATGGTAGAAGAATTGAGTTCGATCCACAACTAGGAATATGGAATCGCGTAGGATGTTTTGTTCTTCTCTTTTCTCGTGTTCTCCGTTAAAAGATTACAGTATTAACAGTCTTGCATGTTTGTATTAAACTGAAGTTTTGGTTTAGTATAAACTGAAGGAACATTGGCCCTGTCAAAACTGGTTTATGGGATGTAGATACAAGCCAATCCAAATAAGCTAAGCTAAACCCTATCCGAACCATTGGCAAGTTCATGAAGTATATCCCTTTTGATTTCATTGTATCTCATCAATCTCCTCAAGAGCAGTGTAAGTCTAACAAAGGTGAAATCTTTCATGAAATTGCTTCTGCTCCCTCTTTTCCCAGCTTGTAGAAGAGGTTGGTTCAACCTTCCCTTGACTATTTGGAAAAACCATGACATAACAGCTTGATTCTGGTTTATTTTATTATCATCATAAGGCCAAAAACAGGGAAAGTGAACAGCTTGAACCTAACAAGGTTCACACATTTTTACCGTTCAATGGTGCCAAGTGCCAAGCAGCAAGACAAAGTGCATTAACGGAGGATAGGGCCACACAATGTTACCATCTGGTACTGTACGATTTGTCAGATGCAGCAGCAGAAGATTTTAATGGCGGAAATAGACTGAAACTTTCTACACGGCAAAAGGCTACAGGACCACAGTCACCAAACCACCATCAATTATTTTGACAATTTCTGCAACCCAACACGTGTCCATGCTTCTATGTTCTAGTATCATCTTCCTTTCGTCGGTGCTCGTAATTATATAGCAGAGAGAGGAGTTTTCCCCGTCTCGGAGATTGTGTTCTGTCACATCCATGCCCCTACCTCCATGTTCATGGCAGATGGAGAAATTACTGTGATGTGACAACCTTTCTTTGTTTTTTCAAATTACCCTTTTCACATGTGGTTGAAAGCGAAGCATCCTGAACTATTTTCAACAGCTAGGAACCGAAAGTCTTACCTTTCTGAACATGTAAATTCGGGGGAAGCTGTAGTACCTAACCTGTCTTGTCCACATTAAAACAGTAGAATGGTTAAAAGTGGAGAAGTAATGAGTTAATGCACAATGAATCAATCATAAATGCATGCAGACGCGCTCTAATTGATGATAAGTTGACAACATTAGAAGGTTGTTTTCTTGAATCTGACACAAAATCTGCCATTAAAGTTGGACGATGTGCAACCTGATCAAAAGAGTCAAAGATCGGCAGCTTCCACCAATCACAGTCCTCTTCTATTCAGAACTGACACAATTCTTAAGTAAATAAAAAGTAATTTTTGTCTGACATTTTCTGTTTAGCTTATTTTGTTCTAATCTTAAATCTTAAATTTTATTCATATATTTATATAAATTTACGTAAATATATAAATAAGATTTAATAATAATATCCTAAATATTACAAAAAAATCTGGTTCTTTATTTAAGAATATAATTGCCATTTAATTTGATTTTAAAATTTTTGAATTTTTTAAATTTTAAAGTTTCAATTTAATCCAATTTAAATTTAAATCAAGCTTAACTCATTCTTTATAATATTTAAAATAAAAATAATTTTATAGTTACAAGTTTAAATAATAGAAACAACTTCTTTATAAAAATTATAAAGAAAAAGTTGCGTACATTCATGACCCTCTTTTTACTCTCGTAAAGTAGAAAGCTTTGTGTACAGAGTACGTTGACTTTACATCAGATTTCAAATAATCTTCAATATTAAATTTAAAAAGATATTAAATTTCAAGTTCAAAAGGTCATCCAATCAAATAAAATTAAAAAATAAAGATTAAAAAATCAAACTTCGAACTCATTTAAAATTTTTAGGTCAACTTCAATGTTTTTCAAGAGATTATTCAATTAGTAAACCAAGTCTCTCATCTACTTATTAATTTAAAAGTTAGAATTACGGTCAAGAACTGTAATTTTTATTTAGTTATTAAAAAAAAATTGACTAGACACAATATGATTTGTAAATGTTGATTAATCAAACCTATTACTTTATTTTAAATTATTAATTTATTAAATAAATGATTAAAATGTATTATTTAAAATTACTGCATATTTTCAAAGATTTAACCAATTTATATCAAAAACTAATGACTATATATTCTTCTATTATTGAAAAAAATAATGCATAAACACAACTTAAAAAGAAGAAGAAAAAAACCATTATGAACTAAGCATAAGGATCGAGATCAATATTTTAAAAATTGAACCAATTTAGCTAATTTTACAATAAAAATTTTGAACTAGCCAATTTTTTAGTTTAAATTTTAATTATTCGATTTGATTTAGTTTAATAATTTTTGTTATTAAAAACTAATCAATTTATTAATTAATCGATTAATTTTTATAAAATAAAGATAATTTTATAATTATTTATTATTTATTTATTTTTAAAATAATTTTATGACATTTTAATATGAACTGAATCTTTAAAACTTTAAATCTCTTTAGTATGATGTTTGAAAAGAATGTCAGGAGCATACATTAAAAGAGTAACATTTAAACATTTTCTATTTTCCTTGAAAAATGAAAGTTGCTTTTGTTAGATGATTAGCACACCAAATTTTCTATTTCAATTACTTTGTTTTAATCTTATATATTTATGTGAAATTCATATCATCACGTAAATGAAATTTAATAAAATATAATTAAAAAATCATAACTGAAATAAGAGATTTAACCGAAAATTGCAGTAGTGCATAATTTATTAGATCTGACACCTTGGGATAAATGATCGACCTCAGGTATTTATCTTAGCCTCAAATTTCAATGGTGGACCATTTTTGTAAGATGCAGCAGACAGAGCAGTAGTAGTCATCTATCGCTAAATTTCATTAATAAAAAAGCTTTAGTAGTGACAGAAAACTAATACAGATTTAATACAATAAGGTTGAATTATATATATATATATATAATATTTATATAAGATTTAAATAAATATATAGATAAAATTTAATAAAATATGATAGAAACTTTATAACTCTAATGTTAGAAAAGCTATAACTCTAATCCTGCAGTGATTAGAGTTTCTTTTCATTTCAATGGTGTTTTTACTGACTTCAGGTACCCTCAAATCAAAGAACTAGAAAGGACTTGTCTGCAGAACTTGTTCCTCACCAATTCTATCCTCTTTGATTCAAAAGTTTGAGTCTTTTTTGTTTTATGTCTAACATAACTTGCAGTTGTTATTCCTGAGATTCTTATCGAATAATTTCTTTATTAAGTTCTTGATTAATGCATAATAGAAATTTGGATGTGCCCTTTTGCATGATAAAAAAGCTTTCTGCATAATATGTTCTTTAGTAATTCTGAGTCTTGTTATTTTTTTTTACTAAATGGATAGAATTTACAGCAATGCGAAATGCAGGAGGATAATTTGGTCGTACCCTTTTGTTCCTTTCCGATGAGTTGATCTAGAAAAGGATCAGATCTTCTTGGTATGCTCTCCAATCAATAGATTGTGCAGATGAAGTTCTTGATCATTTCAAAAAACTGTCTTCCTGATATAGATTTTCTTGGTCTTACAAAATATTTACAGTCATCATAAAAAAGATGAAATGTTCACATCTCAACATTAAATTTAGGCCAACGACCAACCAATCACCCATCCTTCTCTGATAATCCTATCGGTTTCACACCTCCAACTTCTTCTATATAAACACCACAAGTCCTGAAGTTTCTACTCAGGAAACACTCTTCTAACCCTTCTCTGCAATTAAGCATCATCTCACAGAGCTTTGTTTTGATACTTTTTAGTTCACTGCCATGGCCTCTCTCAAGTTGGTGTGCGTCCTCCTGGTGTGCATGGTTGTGGCAGCTCCAATGGCTGCTCAAGCTACTATTACGTGTGGTCAAGTGACCAGTGGCTTAGGTCCATGCGTTGGATACCTCAGGACTGGTGGTCAAGTTCCTGCTCCTTGCTGCAATGGTGTTAGAGGTCTTGCAAGCGCCGCAAAGACCACCGCTGACCGCCAAGCTGCTTGTCGGTGCATAAAAGACGCCTCCGGGAGAATCCCAGGTATCAATCCAGGCAATGCAGCTGCTCTTCCCAAGGCATGCAAAGTTAATGTTGGATACCCCATCAGCAACTCCGTGAACTGCAATACGTAAATTTTTTTCTCTTTTTTTCTGATTTGTCATTTTCTGATACTATCCATATGCTAAAGTTTCAAACTTGATCATGTTCATGTTCTTTTTACAGTGTGAAATGAAGTGATCAACAGAGAAAAGAAACTGCTCGTTACATACTCAGGAGATGGTATATTGTCAGAGAATAATAAGATATGGCGATGCACTGTACTGCATAGCTTTGTCCTTCTTCCATGGCTCCATCTTTAGCGAGTCTTCTTCTCTTCCCTCTTCTTTTTTCTGTTTTCTTCAAGACATGTTATATCAGCTATCCTTGAGTATGTACTAGTCATTCTATGTTATAATAGAAAATCTTATCAACTCTTTTCTGGTTCTCTTCATCATCAAGCATCTAGTTGATCTAATAAACTGGATATATAGATTTATTTATGTCAGACTCCGATGAAGCCAATGCTTCTGTAGATTAAAATGGAAGGTAAAGATTAATTTACGGCTCTGGCAGATAAGAACTTAACTGTTGGGGATGGAATGATGCTCGTTTGCTTAAAACGGCAATAAATAAGAATCAGAGGCATCATTATCAAGAACAAAACAGGAGTAATTCAATTCTGACATAAGCTCGTAAATCTGCAGAAAGTTGATCATTATCTATTGAAGTAGCTAGTTGTCCTACAAGCAAAGATCTGGCATAAGAAGACTCTTTGAGATCTTTTGATGGTTCCTGGATATCTGCAATGGGGAATTTACTGTTATTGCAAGCTAGAAATCAGGTTGGATCAAAATCTTATCAGCAGATGGAACTGCAGAACCCCGGAATGCCAGAATTTGTCAACTTGGTATTCTCATAATTAATTAGGATGCCAAAACTGCCCAACTTAAATGTGTATTAAATAAAATTTTGAATTGATAAAAATTTATTAATTAAATTTATTTTTTAATTATATATTAAATAAAATTTTAAATTTACAAGAAATTCACCATTCAAGTTTTCATCACCATTTCAACATTGCATTTGCTGATCACCTCATATGGATTCTTGTGGGCAGACAAACTTTTGACTACAAATCGGGCTCCATAGCTGTAATTGGTCTCCAACAAACAAAAAGTAGAGTTCATTGCATAGATTCAACTATTCAAGCCTAAATTAAGTGGATAACTCAGCCCAGGTTATGGGTGAGCTCATCTGTTAGGACTAGGTCTAGGTATTTGGACAATTTCAGAAAGTTATGTTCCTTGGAAACCATAAAGCTGATGAGTGAGATGAATCCATGTGCAAGTTTCAAGCAATTTTTAAGGTTGCTTGGAGAAAAATATTGCTTGCAGTAGGGTGTTTTGATCCCTTCCTCCTATTTCTTGTTACCATCTATACATGAAATCATCCCTGGATTAGGTCAAGACCCTGAAATGGATCAGTTTTGCCGATTTCTGAATTCCTAGTCCAAGCTGCTCAACACTCAAAGAGGTTAATTCTCACAAATTGTTTCACATGCATTGCCGCTAACTCATTTTCTTATCAGAATGTTCAGGAAATTCAGGAGTTTCAGGTTCAAGGTTTATAAAAGCGAACTGCTCTTAGTCTGTAGTCTGTCAGTGATTGCTCCTGGAGGAGACCAAAAAGTACAGATACCGGCATGCTTGCTTGGTTCACCTTATTCCAGGTCCTGGGTAATAGAATAGAATTCTATATTAAACATGAGACAATGACAGTGACAAGGTCGACTACTCCAACATTAAACAGTACAAAAAGCAAGTGTTTTATGACAGTCTTCGAAGTCCATTTTAGAGGATGGTTATCCACTTATCTTTTTTCATTAAATGAAACTTAGAACACCTTTAGAACAGGGTGCTCCAACCCCCATTTTAGGATCAAAAACAGCAGAAATCAGCAACAAAGTTAACCACTTTCGATTATGCAATACTTTGTTCTGATATACTAAGCTGACATAAAGCACTAAACTTCCATGAAATCCATGTCGAACAGGAGGAACCAAGCTTATAAATAATCATATATCTATCACTATTGCAAACTTCACAAAACTCTTCATGAAGAAATTGTTCCTGCATTTTCAATTCGTCCTGCAAAATGTCTGTATTATCTTACAACTCTGATGAGATACAATCAAACTAACTCTTTTAACACAACGAAAGTTTCAAACTTGACTGCCTAGGATCAATCAACCTGACCCATCAACAACTACAACAACGTCCCCTTGCCGACCCCTATCAGTTTCCGGCTCATTTTCTCCGGTGAACCCTCGAGAAGGACCGGAACTTGCCGTATGGTCAAGCAAAGAATGGCGACAGTTGGGGCATGACGAGTGTGACAGAAGCCATGTGTCTATGCACCTGACGTGAAATCCATGGTTGCATCTTGGAAGCACTCGAACTTTCTCTCCAACAACAAACTCAGCTAAGCAGATCGGACACTCCGTGTCTGGTATGTTCACTCCTGTCCCATAAACTGCCACCGGAATCTGCCGCAACTCACGTTTCTTGAGGCCCTTCGCTGCTGTCTGCTCTGGTGTGTCCAAAGCAAACCTCCTACTACAACGAAGAGCACATCGCACTATAGAGTTGAGCCCAAGTGCACATATCAGAGCACATAACAAAGCTGCCAAAATGATCACCATGTTGGTGTCAAAACTCGTGTCACTAGTGTACGAATCATGTGTTCCGGTACCATTCACCGGCGGCATACTTTGGTCGGAGTCAAGCTGGCGGCGATGCATATTCAAAATGAGTGTAGTGTGGTACGAGAGTTCCTCTTTTTGTTCTCACTTCTGAGCACTAACGAACACTATAGATATTGTTGCTGAAGATAAGTTAAAAACGGAGAAATCTTATGTTCTTTTATTGGATTGAACTTGATCTTCAATCGAAATAGATAAAAAGGGCATGGTTCTCTTTTGAGTTCTGAGACTTCTGACAAATGTTTGTAGAGATTCCAACTAGAAAGGGACAGTGAAAAAGCATCTGCTTTCTGGAAAGGATGAGGCAAAAGAAATGGTAAATTGTTGCTGTTTTCGGAATCAAAGGGACCGTTTTTTGCAGCAAGATTCCAGTTTTCTTAATCAGAACTGGTCCTCTATATGCTCAGATAAACGAATAAAAAAGACACAGAAGACTCAGATTGTTGTTACTCTGCAACTTACATACCTTATCAGCTATCCTTACCTTACCTTTCTTTTTCCTGTATAGCCAATGACCAGCGTATCTGCAACTTTCTTTTTCATCATCATCTGTTGATATTTTGCTCTCATCGAAGGGTGACTCGTGTGGTGTGAAGTGAAGATGTTAAATAGAGATGAAAAGAAAGCAGAAGATGAAAAAGTAAGATGTAACCGAAGCAACTGTGTACCTAATCGCGAGTATTAACAACTTTATAATACTTGAAACTTAGTACCAAATCCCCTTTGCTTAAAAAACAGTATGCAACTCCTCACATGTTCACATATCTTTGATTCTGTCATGCTTTTGCAGATTGGAATTTAGTGGGAAGTTTACTGTCACCATCTTATTGAATCATTTATTTTCTTCTGACATCATATCAGGTGGGGAAACAAGAATAACTTGAGTTTAGTAAGATTAGAATTTGGCCAGAAAAGATCTCTAGTCTCTTTAGGCCTATAAATGAATTTGATGTAACACTTAATGTAAGAAGTGAAGCAGTTCCTGTCATTGCCTGAAGCTACATTAGCATGAACTATCCTGCATGTGGAGGTTGTTGAACCAGTAACCTATCCCCATGACCCCATTAGATAAAGGCAGGACTAACAAGAATGCCTAGAGACAGACCAAGGAATTGTAGTTTCGGGACATTTCTATATTATGGTTATGGAGGTTGAGGTTAAGTGTATTGCTGACGGAACTCTTGCACCTGAATGACGTGCTCTATGTTTCTTGGTGGACACTTGGCAATTACTGCCATGACAAAGCTCAGGTTTCAACAACTACACAACTGCAGAAACGCCATGTATTCTGTTTTGAACCTTTTGATACCTATGAAAATATCAGAATCAACCAAAACCAACATTACCAAATTTCTGTGTCTTAGGTGACCTGAGGTTGTTGGCATTTAATAAAAAATGTTATCTTTAACTTATGTTTGTGGATTCAGGTAAGGCCCCTTGATCACTCGAACTGCAAAAGCTTGACAAGCGTTCATCTTTAATGAATACCATTTGGCAACAAGAAACATACTTGTGGAACATCAATGACTGCTTTACTCTCTTCTCAGTTTTTGGCATTGCAACTTCATGTGATCTTGGGATGGCATAATCAGAAAGCAACAACACATACAAAAGCACTGTCTTAGCAGAGTATGAACAGGCACATTTCACTATCACCAGTCAGTCTTTCGACCATGTAATTCCAAGTTCAATGAGAACAATGTGAAGAAGTAACAGGAAGAAAAAGTATTTACTAACAGAAAATTAGCAGTCAAACCATAAATAGTTAATAATTGCTAAATAATAATCAGTTATTGCAGTAGAAAGTACAAACAATGATAATGGTCCTGCCGAAACAAAACTGAATTTCAAAAAAATCCTATTGATTGCAGCTTTTCTCCAGGGCTTTAACAATAGATCAACAGTGCACTTCTGCCAATAATGTTTTTGCTTTTTGTAAAGGTTTTCACTAATTTCCTTTACGAAAATTAATTGAGATGATGATAAATAAATAGATTTCACTCTTTAATATATGGTTTTATAGAATAAGAATAACCCTCTTTCACAATTTTCTGGATTTCAAAGTAAGATCAAGATTAGAGTAAAGAAGAAGAGTATGGACAAGTAGCAGCCTTGAACACTTATCATATAAACCAGATTGTAGATTACAGCAAACTTAAGGACTGGTTTGCAATCTATCTACAAAACAGCATCCTCTCTATCTAATCAGCTAGAGGGATGATTAGGTGGAAGAATCACACTTTATCTCCTATATATTCTGTTGAATCAGAAGAAAAGAACAGGGATAACGAAGGCAATCAAAAAAAAGAAACAAGGAAAAATGCATACTATTAACAATCAGAATCCTTCAACACTAGCTCTTCGAATAGATGAAGATGATGATGACTTCCGGCTTTCCTGCCGTTCAAGTTCTTCGAGGGAAAGAGTAGAGGAACAAGCACTCGGAGGAAGAGATATGGGCAAAGTACGTGGCCGTGTGGGAGAGAGAGATGGTCGAGCTTGCGATGGTGGGGAAGGAGAGAAGTTTAATCTTGGTGCTGGGTTGATGATCCCATTAAGACTTGGTGATCTCAACATATGCTTTCTGGCAACAACAGTTGGTTCTTGAAGAGGGAAGCGACAAGAGTACTTCATGTCTTGTATGACTTTCAGATGTTCTACAATCGTTCTCATGGTTGGCCTCTCCAATGGGTCGTTCTGAAGACATTTCAGAGCAATATTAGCCACAGTCCGGGCTGCTTTCGATGGGAATCGGCTTTTTAGCTGAGGATCCATTATCAGTGACAGCCGACAGTCATCAGCTAAGAAAGGCCGGCTCCACTTAACCAAGTTCCTCTCTTCCTTGGGATGACGGGAATCAAGATTCTTCCTTCCTGTAAGTAGTTCAAGAAGAACGACTCCGAAACTCCATACGTTGCTCTTTGGTGTCAACAACCCTCTCTCAAGTGTCTCCACTGACAGGTTTCCAACAGCCTGTATAAAGAATAAAGAAGATAACAAACCAAAGGTCTTAGGTAGTCATTGCTGCATTCAATTGGAAAAAGAAGATTTGACTAGAAACCGGTGCAAAGGAAACCAAAACAGATTTTATGGTGTGTAACAAGAATTAATAGACACTGAAAAGGAACTTACCACTGACGTGCTGGAGAGATCTGTCTCGGGAATATGACCGACACAACCATACCCAGAAAGCTTTGCACTAAAATCTTTGTCAATCTGTACATTGACAGTAGAGAACTGATTGTACATTGCCTGTGAATTCAACAATGTTTCAGCAAACGTCAGGTGTTTGTCTAAGCTTCTACATAATATATACATACATTTAAGATAATAATAAAGGATGCAAATTTTCATTCATAATGCAAAAAAGAAATAAGCAGAAAATTAGAAGCAAGAATATGAGAGAATTACAAGTCATTGCAATGTCATCCTTTAGAAAATTAAGTATGAGTAACAATTTTCATAATATCGCGCAATGTGCCTCATGGATGTAATGTATTAATTACCTGGAAAGGCCCTTCTTCATGCAAGAAAGTAAGACCCTGTGCAGCACCTAAAGCTATTTTCATCCTCGTATTCCAATCAATAGGGGGGCCATCCGACCTTCCATATAGGAGACGGTCCAAGCTTCCATGATAAAGCCTCTCATACACTAACATTCTCTGTTCTGACCCATCACGTGCATAGTATCCAAGCAATTTACAGAGATTTGGATGTCGCATAGATGCAAGAGTGTTAACCTCACTTATGAATTCCTTTAAACCCTGGAAAACCATAAACCTCATAAATCTATGAATTCCCAACTTTTGTCAAATATGTAACAAAAGGCTAGGCATGTAAAGATAGTTAAGAATGAATGTCCAATAGAATGGGCTTGCTGATTCATTTAACTCGAATGACAAATCTTAATTAACAGTGAACTTGCTACAGTAACTATGCTGATTCATAGCAGGCTGTCAAATTATCTTTGCTGGACGTATAAAAGAGGACATCAAGAGGACACAACTTGTTCTAAAAATAAAGCTGTATTTTAAAAAATTAAAGCAATACATAAATCTGCATAATGGAAGGTCTTCCAGAAGCTGAGGTAGACTACAATCCTAGAACTTATCCACACTTAAGAATCTTATTGAAAGAAAAACATCAAATCCATGTGTTACCTGGGCTGATGGGTGAAGACGCGTGATACTGGCCTTAAACTTCTTTAAATTGTCATCCCCAAAAGAAGCTCTATATATGACGGATGAAAGACCTTCTGACACACATCTCTCTAATGAGAAATTATGGCAAGCAGATGCAATTTCTTCGTATGAAAAGCTACGCAATGATCCACTGTGTGTTGCACTAGGAGGCAGCGGTAATGGTCCAGAAGCATATAGGGGGCCACTGCTACCATTCCCAAGTTTAAAGCTACTTGTAGGCTTCAAAACAGTGCCTGGAGGTGAGGGAAGAGGAAGAGGTTGGGGGGCAGGAGCCTGATGGTCCGTGGCTAATCCAACTCGGCTCTTTGAATTTTCTTGCTCATCATACTCACCTGCTGCTAGAGCATCTTGTTCAGCAGCATCAAGACTTTCAGGAGCAGACATTGCACGTGTTCTATTGTTTGATACCCGATTATCTGGTTGCACCGGTTTCACCCTAGTCTTAAAACTAGGGGGTGCTGACTGCAGTGACCGAGTTTGGATCCCAGGCTCAGGGAGTGTGGTTGATGTTTGCTCCTTTGGTGTGATGCGCTTGACAGACACAGACCGCTCAGGCTTTTTCTTCCTGCTCTTCAAAACAGTGAAGCAACCCATCTGATTGCGTCCAACGCTCTAAAGAGCAGATCTACAAGGTTTCTGACAGAAAAAAGCAACAGCATAAAAATTCTTACTGCTGAAAAGGAAGATGCAGAAAAACATGTTGGGCAAACCAAGGGGCATATGATTGACAAGTTCTGATGTCAAGAACACAGAAATTAAAGAAGTATAAGATACTGCAATTCCATACAATGCACAAACTATGCTAATTGGTCCAATTAAATGGAAAACAAACTACATTGTTTGAACTCCCCACTTTCCACAAGAAAAAATATTGTTTGAAAACTCTTCCAAGTTGGCATGAGACAACAGAACTTGTTCCAAGCTTATAGTATTTTCAGTCCAAAACCCAACCCATGGGTACTCTGATCAAATCCATCTTTCTAATGGTATACCACATGGATATCACTAAGAAAATAAATGGTTAAGTATCAGTTACTGCTGAAGTTTAAAACCAACTCCTTGGCATAGCAGTTTTGGTTTGCAAGTCAAGATCAGACTACAAGAAACAAGAACCACACAAAAAGAAAATCAGAGCCTTTAAGCAAAACCAAGTGCCCTGATCTTATAAGAATCAACACTAACATTTTCATTCTGCTTCGCACAATCTCTACCAACAAACTCATTCAGCTACTAAACTACTTAGGATCAAGAAACAAAATTTACATGCACCACAACGACCTTGCAAAAATAAAAATTGCAAACCCATATCCCAAATAACCCAAATTTAATACCCAAAATATACAATTCCAGAAATCAACAAATAACAAACCGTTTTCATTTCCCTAGTCACAAAATTTCATGAGACACAAAAAAGAACGACCTTTACAAGAAGTCACAAAATCAAACCAACCAGAATTAGAGTGACGAACCCAGCCCCACAAAAATCCCAGAAAAATGAAAACTTGCAAACGCACGAAACCCATTTTGGGATAAAAGGAAAATCTCTATGATTTCAAAACCAGCTAAAAAAATTAGAAAAAGAACAAATTTTGTGAGAAAAATATAGAAATAAAAATCAAACCTGAGATCGGCAATTCATGCAAGTTCCGGCAGAGAGAAGGGAGAAACAAGTAGTTGGTGGGATGGAATCAAGTGGGGTTTTTGATTGGGCAAAGAAAAGCCCTTTTCAAGTCAAACAAAGCAAATGAGATTGAAATGAAAAAGCAGTGATCTTTTCTAATTTAATCAATGTTGGGAAAAATAAATATTGAAAAAATGGAAAGAAAGAGAAAGAGGAGAGAGAGAGAGGCATTGGTCAAACCTACCTAAACTCTCATTTAATTAGCTTTAATTACTTAACTGCTTCTTATACTATTAAATCCACTCCTTACATTCCTTTTTGACTTTTTTGCCCTTTAAGTTCTTCCTTATTTGCCATTTTGTGACAGGATTTTGTGAGAATCTTTTGATGATATCAACCCCATCTTATCTTTAATGAAGTGTTGCTATACTAATATTAGGGATAACAATAACATTTTAAAAATTAAAAATATAAAATAATATTTTTTAAATAAATCCTAGCATGAATAAAGTTTACTCACAATACTTATAAGCAAAACAATATCGTTTTATTTAGAATAGTTAACTTTTGAGTTGGCCTGAATTGACTCATAGACTAACTCATTGAAAAGACTTAAATCTAGACCATATGCCGCCTATGGCCATTCTTACTAATTATTGGTATTGCAATTTGTTATAGCTATATTTATTTTTATAATTATATCTATTATTTATAATTATTATAATTGTTTATAATATAGTTCTTAATTTTCAATTTAAATTATAATTTATGAACTAAATTATGTTTAAACTATAAGAAAAGAATTTAAAATTTTATTTTAAATTATAAATTGTCATTTTGTGACTTGGATTTGGGGAGAATCTCTTGATGGTATCAACCTATTTTTATTTTTTAATGAATTGTTAATGTTCTTACAATTTATCATGATTAATTAATTATAATAATTTCTTTATAATTATTTATATTTTCATTATCTATCACTATTTATAATATAATTTATAATTCATAATTTATAATTTTATTTTAAATTATGATTTATGAACCAAGTTATCATTTACACTATAAGAAAATAATTTATGATTTTAATGAATTTACAATTATTATCCATGAAAATAATCTATTAAACATGAAAGCTTTCTCTTTTTTATGAAGAATATATTAATCCTTTACCTTGAACATGAAATCTTAAAGAGCAGAAAGTCCATTGGGATACTTTTCATTATATTAATTGGTGATTAATTTGATAAATTTTTTGAAAATTTTTAATTAAATATCTAAATTTTAAATTTTTTAATTGAGTGATTAATATTTTAAAACTTTAACAATTTAGTTAAAAATGTTAATTTTTGCTAACTAATATATTTTTTTAAAACGAAGGAACCCACAGTCGCTATCATTTGGATTTGTACTGGGTAAACCTTCGGATTGACACAATAACCTACAAATCACGACAGACTCGATCGAGAGAGCGTAAGTAGGAGGATTCAAACACAGGACCTTTTAGTCTCATTTTCCCACTCCATCAACTCGACTACTCCCTAAGAGGCTAACTAATAAACATTCACGTGATATTTAGCAATGTTTTAAAAACTGAACCAGTTTGAATTTTATAGTGGAATTCTTGAACTAGCTAACTTTTTAGTTCGATTTTTAATTTTTAATTTGATTTAGTTTAATAATTTTTGTCGATTTTCTTGATGAATTGATCAATTAATAAATTTTATAAATCAAAATAAACCAATTTATTTTTATTTGACAATTTATTTTTCAATTAAATTTTAAATTTTTTGATACGTAAGGAGAATCTTTTCAATCATTTTTTAAATTCGTTAATTTTTTTCAATTTAAAGAAACTTCTACTGTGGGTTGTTGTGGTTGTTATTTAATTTTATTTAATCTTTAGTCGATTTTATGACGGTCTAATACCAGTTAATAGACAAGTCAATGGGTCAGGCCAGCCTGCCATTTTTCTTTTTTAAAATAAAAAATTTTCAAAACGACGTCATTTTGGACAAAATGGGAGGGTCAAGAGCCTGACCGGGCGGGTCATTTTTACTATCCCTATCAGTTAAACCTTTTAAACTTTAAATCTCCTGTTTTATCGATTTAATTTCCAATCTAGTTTTGAAAATATGGATATTTAGTAAAAACATCACATCATTAAAAATAATCTTTTAATTAAAAATTGATCATTATATTAAAAATTTTAAAATTTTGAATATTAAATTAACATTTTTTAAAAATAAAATACTCTTAATTGTATGAAAATTTATCATAACTTTATCTTCCTTGAAGCTATCCCTATAATAATAATAATGAAAGATGAATCGAACAGTTGGACCAAGTAGTTGAGAAAGTGGGTTGGGACGAGAAATTGGAGGAAAGTGAAGTCCAAAATAGTAAATTCAGGAAAGTGTCACGGTTTTCAAAGAAAGGCACCTCCATTGAAGTGATAAGAATCATAAGATAGTCAAACTTTTGAAAAACGTTTATGATATTTAAAAAAAATACGTTAGGACAAGACAGTCATTGGCTGTGACTTTGTCCAGATTGGCATTATTTCATAACTAGTCCTTAGGAGTAAGGGTGAGTACGGTTCTGTTCGGTCAGTTTTTAAAGATGAAACTGAAAATTTGGTTTATTTTGCAGTTCGGTTCGGTTCGGTTACTTTAATTAGTTTGGGCTTTAATTTTGGGCCTTAAAATTTAGGTCAATTTTAGTACATGTTCAATATTTTTATTTCACTTTAGGACCTATTGAGTGATTGTAATACTTGCAAAGTTGCAAACTTATCTTATATACCTAGAGTTACAAGTATAAAAAAATACAAACTTTTTTGTTTTTAGTTGATCAATTTAGCTCGGGTTGGTTTGGAAAAAATCTTGCCTACAGCGCACCCGAACCGATATAGTCAGTTTTTCAATATCCAAAACCGAACCGACCATCCATCACTCCTGTGCAGTTCAGTTTGGCCCAGTTTCTTCGATTTTACGGGTCGGTTCGGTTTTTTCGAGTTTTTTGCCTATCCCTACCTAGAAGTGGTCGAGTTGGTAGAGTAGAGGATATAAGATTAAAAGATCTTGTATTTAAATTCCTCTATTTTCACTCTCTGGATCGAGTTTGTCGTACAGGGCTTGTCTATTGTGAAATACTCGATTGGAGTAATTTTCAAGTTATTGAGTCGATCTAGAGATTTATCAGATGCACATCTAAAAAATAGTAGCTGCAAGTTACTCTGTTTAAAAATATATATATCCCGACTAAAATACTGAGTTTTAATCTTATTTTTATATTAAAATTACGTTATTTTATATATAAATAGATATAAAATAATATTATTTTGAGATAAAAATAAGATTAAAGTAGGATAATTAGTACAGAAGATCTTTACGTTTTTTGATTGGCTTGTGGACTGTGGTTGAAGATCAAAGGCTAAAGTCATTTTTCATCGACGTTGAATCTTCTACTTTAGTTTCTTTGTTCCAACCTTCTATCATTAAATCCTATTTATACATTTATGTAGAGTCTGTTTCAATTATTCTGTTTCAACTTTGTTCCGTTAAATCTCATCCATATATTTATGTAGACTCTACATAAATATATAGATGAGATTTAATGAAACATAATAAAAACACCATAATTGAAATGGAAGATATGATTCATTTTCCTTCGTCCCAAAATTCCTTAAATCTCAATTAAAAGGCATGTGTGCTAAAATATACTAACGTGGTTTGATTGGATTGGATTGGATGTTAGAATTTAAAAAATCATATAATATTTTTAATAGTCAAATGCGGTAGTACATTAAGTAGCTCAATGATTAGTAAAGTTGATCACGCATTTGGGGATTTAGTTTCACGTTTAACTCAACCCCCAATATTTTATTAAAGAAGATTGGTAGTTGGAGAAAAAGGAGAGTTTTAAGTAATATTTGAAAAATAGGATCGAAATTTAAAACATATAAAGTAAGAAAATTAAGCTTTTTTCTTTTTTGGTAACGAAAGAGAGAATATAAAGTTACATATCCAAACCACGTGACAATTGTAATATTAGATTGTTATAAAAATTGAATAAAGATTAAATAAAATTAAATAATTTGAAATATAATCGAAAGAAATTATACTTACCTAAATTTGAAGTTTAATAAAAAACATATTATTAAATAAAAATTAATTGGTTGATGTCAATTAATCAATTATTAAACTGACTTTGTCGATTCAAAAATAAAGACCTTAAATTGTCAAACTTTTCGATTCAATTTTTAACTTTTCAGTTCAATTTATTTTAATAACTCATATTATTAAAAGTTTATTAATTTAATCGATCAATTTTTATTAATTAATAAGTTCTTATAAAATAAAATAAATCAATTAATTTTTATTTAACAATCTCTTTTTTTAATTAAACTTCAAATTCTTCAACGGGTAAGGACAATCTCTTTCAATCATATTTCAAATTCTTTAATTTTATTCAATCTTTAACCAATTTTACGTTGATCTAATGTCGATATTATCTTTTAAACTTTAAATCTCTTGTTTTATCAATTTAACTTTCAGTTCAATTTTTAAAACATTGTCATTAATTAATAAATTGATTAGTTTTTAACAATAATTTATTAAGTAACTGTAATATTCTTATGATTGAACCGACTTTTTTAATCATTGAGTGAAACCCAATTTGCCAGCCCTGGTTATCAGGACCATGTTTCACTAAATCTTATTCACACATTTACATGAACCTTATATAAATGTATGGATGAGATTTAATAGAACTAAGTTGGAAAAGAATAACTGAAATAGAGGATTTGATGGAATAGTTATTACCTCAAGCCTATCAAAACAATCCCTTCTCTTTTAGAAATACAAAATTGAAAAGCAAAAGAAAAGAGAGTTTTAAAGGATGATGATGTTATGAAATTCTGCTCATAACTCCTTTTGATACAAAACTATAGAAAGAAAACTAATGTTACTTATTATACACATGTTAACAAAATAGAGGCCTATGCATGCAATCTCAAACCTGGAAAAGAAAGAACAAATGAAAAATATAATGATTATACAAGAAGAAACTTTGTATCTCTATATCTATGCATGGTCGCTTTGGCTTTGATCATGTCCAGGATCGAAGTTATCATCTTCACCTCTGCTTTCTTGCTCCTGAACACCACCAGATGCCAATTGGCAATCATCATGGACTCGCCCTTCACTCTCTCCAGTTTGTGCGAGCACTTGAGATGCTGAGCTTGCTTGTTGATCGGATACCAAGCTTGTAAGACCATTCTGCTTCAGATATGTCTCCAGTGGAAGGCTGGCTACTTGAAGAAGACTCATCATGCTCATTCCGGTCGACCCGATTCCTACCTGTGATTCCTCTTCACGTTCAGGTTGGCAATTTAAGTCTATATGTCCCTTATTGGTGTCAGGAATTCTGGTAGACGGATGGTTGCCGGGGCTTTTAGATTCTAAATCGTTCGCTGACCTACCTTCATTCTCTGAAGGATCCAATACAAGTTTAGAACTGCTCTCTACTTCTGCTTCATCTTTAGGAACAAATAAATGCTGATTGCTCTGAAGAGCAATTTCTGCTTCACGCTCGGATTGACGCTTCTTCTTCCTCATCATTAAGGTTTTAAACCGACGCTTAACCGTCATGCATACGTTGCACGTACATGTGGGCTTGTGCTTGCCCTTACCACTTGGAGGTTGGATGCACACAATGCAGGAGCAACCTGGACGATGCCTAGGGTGTTTGGTCGTGGTAGCAACCTCCGGTGCGGTGGTGCTGGGATCATTCACATCTCCTAGAATTGCTGCATTGGCCAAAGCATCTAGTCCAGATGATGATTCATTCTCCTGAGCTGGCCTATAACAAATTATTCTTCGTTTCTTGAAATCTATACAAAATACAGAACAATGTAACAATATCACCAAATTTTATATTCAATTCTAGGGAAAAAAGCCTAAAACAAATGGGAAATGTTTATTTAACAAAGAAGAAAGAGGAAAATGGGAATTTGTTAGCCACTATAATTCTTACCCTTGTATTGCCCCAGGAAGTTCTCCAGTTCTCTTGGGCTCAATTCATCTGGAGCAGAGCATGAGCACCTGAAGCTATTTGTTATGAGATTTCCAGGGAAATTGCTTGTTTAACATTGTCAATAATAAATAAAAAAATGCTAGATTGTTTTGTTGACCTGCTTTGATCCCAAGCATTGTCCATGCATGTCCACTTGGACGGAAGAAGAAAATCAACAGGCACCCTCCGCCACTTAGAGCAATTATCACATTGAGCCCATTGTTCTTGTCCCCTGAACAGAAGATCAGAAACAAAGATAATCATAAGAACTATAATCTGAAACTGCGGTAGGCAAACGAATAACAGTCTTTCGGGAATTTTGGAACCTAAAGCATAAGTCTTGCCAGGAACTTGGAACCTGACGCAGTTTGGCAGTTTGTAATAAAGATGTTACGAAAATGACTTTCTTTCATTGAAAAATTGTGTAGCGTTGGGATCTTACTTATGCTGTTAGGATTTAGAAAATACCAGGAATCAAGAAGTTTGCTTCATGACCAAAACAGAAACTATCCCGATTAGGCTAAAGTGCTTGCATAAATCTATGACCATAATTACGTAGCTGTGAAAACACGAAATGATGAACAGAATCCTTACCCAATTGAACGAACTACGAAAACACTTCGCTTGCCAAAGACTGGAGGTTCCTGCAAGAGAAAAGATTTAAGAATATAAATTCGTTCACATGGAATTTTTAAGCAAATTTCATAATTTCTGGGACTTCTAAAAGATTGCCCAGTAAAGGACTGAATCAATTGATGGAATATTTGTAAACTTCAAATGTTTAGTATGAGCATGCCTGCCATTTTTCCCGAAACATTTTGTGATACTACCAAGTAGTGCATCATAAAGACAGGAAAAAAAACAACTTCAAATTGCTTGCAGACCCAATTTCATTAATTCAAAATTGCAAGTATCCAAAAGTTGTACGTACATTTATGAATAGGCATGTTCAAACGAAGTAATTAAGATGCACAACTCACTTCATATTCTTCAAAATCATGATCCTCAATTGTGACGATGCTTGGCTTAACACTTGGTGGTGGGCGGAGCAAATCTTGTGCCTCTTCCCATGTAAGCTTAAGCTCCAATGCATCGAGGCTATCAAATAACAGTCTCTTACTTTTAGACCCAATATTTCGCATTCTTTTTCTTTCAGGAACCAGCAGTGACGGAAGAAGCAAGCTTTCCCTTGTCCTGTCCTCAAGCTTCTCAGATTTATTCCAGCTTATATCACCACCAGCTGAATGCAAATGTTTTGACAGTGCGCTTAAAGGTGTTTCGGTGCTTCCTTTCAGTGACTGAAGAAGGCCAGAGTAACCACTCATTATAGGTAGGTTCTCAAATACACCCGAAAAGAAACTTTCACTTGAATAAACGCCATTAGGAATGGCGGGTGACTGGCTTTCCTGCTTATTTAGTAATTTAAAAAAATCAATATTACATGACCAAGTTTATTAACTTAAAAATTGAACCTGGTTTTTACCTGCATTGTGATAGAGTTTGATGCTTTTCTAAAACCCATAACAAGTTTCCCTTCGGGCTCCATACGGCTAAACGTTACTGCATTTGGGAAAATATAATCATACAACAAGCTAACTCATATGACTTCAAAATCCTAGAAGAAGACAAGAATAAACCAGTGACAATCCCAGGCATGGATTGCACTCATTCTGTTATGATAAAGAAACCGAACAGACAATGTCACAAGTATACTGGCAAAGGAATGGCAATCCGAAATCTATAGTTATAGCTTTCATAATATGAGTAAAAGGAAAAGGAATGCGAGGAATGGCAATCCTAAATCTATAGTTATAGCTTTCATAACATGAATAAAAGGAAAAGGAATGCGACAGACTTCAAAACTGTGATATCATACTATTTACCAAGTCAATCTTGCATTCAGAACTGTGAGAGCAGTAGGGAAGAAAAGATACCGGTATCTCCAGCTTGCAATTGCATGGACTGTATACAAGGAGTTACACCCTCCAAAACATACATTCTGCTGTTGTTATTAGGCCAAAATCTAAACTGGAATACCCACTCCTTTCCTTTAACATCTTGAATTCTTAAAGGAAGGCCCTCCGGCTGAGAGATGGGAGGAAAATAAGCCTGCAGAGCAGCTTATTATCAAGTAATATGCTTTTAAACAAAATTAATGAAAAGACTTTAAAGATGAAAAAACTTACTTCAGCACATGCTTTAGGGAGAACTAAACGACCTATACGACCAGCATCACTTGCACTGAGAACCTTTTCGAATAATGGCACAATGGTTGAGTTTGTACTATAAGATGACAAGTTAAGGCTACCATCATCTAAGTAGACAGACAGGCTTGAAAATCAAATATGTAACACCAAAGGTAAAAGACATTAAAAATATTGATAAAATAAGGATGAGAAAAAGAATAACAGAAATAAGAGGAAGAAATTAAGTAATCATGTTCAATCGCAAAACAATGAGCCTATATAGGTACTGAACAACCATAACATAAATAGAGAGCTTATCATTGAACCAAATCACATGATGAAATGAAATCACGTAAACATTTCCCTTAAGAAATGGAATATGAAAACTTTTGGCTCCTAAAATGGTTGACATGTATGCCATACGTATAACAGTGACGCGTGGTTTTTTGCAGGCAAATAGCAGCAACTTTGATGCTTAAACGACATAGTGATGGATACTCTCCAGATATTTGCTGCAATTCTTGATCAGTAATCCTAGGCCAATATCGTGGAAGCAGTTGATTTCGCCCCCGCCCTTCAACTGGTGGTCTAGCAACACGTATCTGTGAAACCATGCCAGCATTTGCCCCTAAAGCGGTAGGAGGGCTGGACTTTGGAGGCTTGGGCAGAAGATGGCGGGACCTTAACCCCTGTGCAAGTGACGAGGATGCCTTACTTTGCATCCTTTCATCTATAGCAGTTCCGGGAAAGAAATTTGGGTTTCCTAAAGAAGTACCAAGGGTAATACTCAAATTTGTCTGTGCCAATGGGTCATGTAGATCTTTTGCTGCAATAATAGATTTACCAGTCTCTGACTTGGCATGTTGTGAAAATCCACTAGATGCTTGGTCAAAATTTGGTGAACTTGTGCTTCCGATATCTCCCCTAGGAAGCAGTATGTTTTCCTGTTTCATTTGGTTAACGAACCCATTTGCCTCACCATTTCGCAACTGAAATATATGTCTCGTGCCATCGGCCTCAGCAACATTTGTTATCTTCCTTTCACCATCACTCTGGGAGTCAGTAGTAAATTGCGGTTCATTGGCATTGTTAACTTTTGATGTTCCAGCTCCATCAGACTTTTCTTCTCCCTTATCCTATCCAAATACAGATCTCACAGTGAATACTTCACAAACTTGCATAAAACCCATGTATAGCAATAATCTAATGTGCTAGGAAGAAGCAGATTTTTGAAATATTGTAAGAAATTGTAAAACATTGACCAGAAAATAAGAATCTTGACCCTATAAGAATCACTCTAAGTACCTCAAACTTGTCATGCTAATCTCCTTGTTGCTTTTATATTAAGGATGTGGTTTATTGATGACAAGCATTGATGGAAATAGAGCAGGGGAGTTTAAATGATTAATTACAACAAATAGTTACAACTCTCACAACTAAATATTACTGCATGTTTGAAGCTAACAAGAGCATATACGCCTAAAGTGTGATGTCACCAATTATTTTACGTTTCAAGTATTACATATCATTAAGCCGAGATTGTACTTACGGAGTTGTCTCCTGGAACTTTAGGACAGCTTATACATTTCACACCACCCCCATCAAGTAGCTCAAGGAGAAACATGGAAACTATGCATCCACAATGGAGACGCTGCAAATGCCAAATTCAATTATATCGTGATTCAATTAAAAGCGACAAATAACATGATAGAGACACCATCAATTTACCTTGCCACAAGAAGAGCAATGTCTCCATCCAGAATCCTCTGCATGGTAAACATCACAGAAAATCGATTGTTCATATGCAGACCTAGTCCCAAAAGAAAAACACCAAAAAAGAGAGAACTGTTAAAATATTACAATTACTTCCATAGAAAATCAAGGAAAACAAAACAAAAAAATGTACTCGATAAAGAAATTAACGCAAATACCGAATAATGAAAGTTAATGCTAAAACTTCGAGATAAGCAGAATCTCATAATCCTCACAAGTAGCTATTTGAGAGATTTCTATGTTTCATTTTGACAAAGTTAAGTATTACAAGAATAAAGAAATAAATGAAAGGTAAAGTTAAGCATAAGCAAGAAAATCAGAAACTTACCCGCACTTATTGCAGAGAGTAGCAACTTCTCCGGATCGCAGAGCCCAACCTTTCATCGACCCGGTCGACGTCGAAGCTCCGCATAACGTGTTCATGCAAGTGTTAGACATGGAGTTGTTGGTCATCTTTAAGCTTCAATAGCCCAATCCAATCACCAATTACAAATCCCCTAAGCAAATCCATTTCCCCAATGATTCAACCCCAAAATCGATTGGTCAACTAAAACGGTCAACAATAACAACACGAGGACGACGAGAAAGAAGATAAAGTAAGCAGAAGCTAACTGACTGACTGACCTCTCTCTTTCTCTCTCGCTAGTCGTGTGGACCTCCAAGACCGCTTCAGACTCTAGGTAGAGCAGAGACATCTCACTCGATGGCGGCGGTGAAAGCTTCACTCATCTCATGGACGTTGAATAACTAACCAACGGGAGGCAGGTAGGAAGAAAGTAGGCACAGGGTGGCCGGAGGAGCGAAACGACGGCGTGGAGTTCAGTTCAGGGAGAGGAAAGAGAAATTAACAAGTGCATGCAAAGCAAAAGGAAAAGAGAATGTTTAGAGAGAGAGAGAGAGAGAGCGCGAGTGCGTGTGTGCGTTTGGTTGGTAACATACCAACAACAACTACAAATGCATGCACGATGATACTTCAAGAAACGGCTAAGTCCTCCCTGTTTTCTTCTTCCACATTTACCCTTCAAAAATGGCATTATATATAATTATTAGGGTTTAAAAAATCAATTGTCTTAATAATTTCATAAATTTCAAAAAAAATTGCATTTTAAAATATTTGAAAAAATAATTCTTTGTATTGTTTACTTTTGTTAATTTTTATTACTTTTTAAGTAGTAAGTGACATTCTCTAAATAAATAAATGAATATTCACTTTATAAGATATTTAATAATAACTCTATTTTAAATTAAGGTAGTAATCAACTTGATTTGATTAAATTTTAAAAAAATTAAGATTGAATTAATTGAAAAGAACAATTCAACTTGAACAATCTCGAGTCTGCAACAATAACAATAACAACAATTCAGTATGATGTCCGAGGTTTAGAGAAATCATATAGTATGCAGCCTTACATGGTCGAGAGACTATTTCAGTATAGAGTCTATTAAGTCAAAATACTATCATTTAAACTATAATATTGATGACTAAATTGATTTTGTTGATATTCACACTATAATTAAGGTTATGTTTGGTTGGGCGTAAGATTTTTAATAGAATGAAATAAAAAATAATTGAATGAAGTGGTTTATGATGGAATTGAATGTAGATGGATGTAATATTGGAAAATTGTTGTTTGAGAGGGATGCAAGGGCTCATAATATAATATAGTGAAATGTTATTTGGACGAAGGTTTGTAATGTAATATAGTATAAAGTTGTTTATCATTTTACATTCAATCCTAAACCACTCAAATCAGATGTTTTTTATTTTTACTGTTTATGACGGAATGAGATGTAATATGAAATCCTCATTTTTTATCTCATTCCATTTCATTATATTATATTATAAACTCTCATATTAAAAGATGGAATAATATTACGTTACATTTCATTCCATTAATAAATCCCAAACCAGATATAATGTAACATTTACTAATCCGGAATAAAGTAATTTAAAATAGGATAACATATTTTATAAATCATGAATTTGAATTATCAAAATAATATTATCTTTAATGACAAAATTAACATCATTTTCATTATACTCTAATTAAATTTTGAATTATTAAAATTCGATTAGATAAAACATGAGTTATTCGGCTTGAATTTTATTAAATTTTAATTTGAATTTGAGTTATAAATAACCTATCGAAGCACGGGTGAAATTATTTTTATTTTCTTTGGTTCAAAATGTAATAATTTTTATAAGATTTTTAAAATATAAGATGTTTTTGGGTATAATTTATAAAAGTAGGGATGAGGTTAGTGTATTTTATCTAATTATTAATTGCAATCAAGAGAAACGTGGACGACTACAATATTCCATATCTGTAAGTAATTAAAATTTAATAATGATAAATAAAAATGCGGGAAGCGTAAAGTGCGCCACCAAGGCTCTGAATTATTAATATCTACGCATGTAATGAGTGCAAGGGGGTAAAATTACGAGAATGTCCTTCTTCCAACTGAATTGTTTATGTCAGGTGTTAGTTAACGATAATAATAATAACCATTTGGTGCGTTGAATGGAATTTTGTTGGTAGATATCTTCATTTAAAGTAATAGTGCACATTAATTTAATTATTAGTTTTTTTAAAATATATAAATTATATTAAAATATTATTTTTATTAATACGATTAATAAATAGACATTTACCTTATATTTAATATATATATCGAGTACAACAACAAAGCTCTTAGAGGTGATCGGGTTGGTAAGGTGGAGAAACATGAGGTGAAAAGATCTTGTGTTCGAATTCTCCTATTTACACTCTCTTGATCGAGTCTGTCGTATAAGTCTTGCCTAGTACGGAGTACCCAGTTGGCGTGATTTATAGGTTATTGCGTCAATCCGAAAGTTTACCCAGTACACATCTAAAAGATAACGGCAACAGATTCCTCTATTAAAAAAACAAGTACAACAACAACATCTAAATAGAAGTTTTGCTAATACATAAAATTTGAAGAGGTCTTGAAGTACTCAGCTTTGTCTTAACTGATAAAGAAACTATTTTTGAGAAAAATATAATAAAATATAAATGAAGAAAATTAATAAAAGATATATATTAAGATAATAAAGTAATATAATGAATACAAAATAAGGTAAAGATAAAAACAAAACATAAAATAAATAAATAAATAAATAAATACACAAACAAGATAAAAGACAAGTAAATAAATAAAAAAATTAATACAAGAAGATATTTAGATTCAGTACGGAGATACAATAACAACAAAATTCAGTATGAATTCTGCTAATATACAGAGTTTTGGAAGGTTCAGTAGTACACATAACCTTACTCTTAACTAATAAAAAGATTAAAAATGTTTATATTAAATAGCTAAAAGGAATGTACTATGCATTAAATATAGGAATGTAAATGGGTCGAGTCGAGTCAGAGGCAGGGCTATGGTGGCCGGTGACCTAGTGGGTTGGATGGGTCAAATTGCGGTTCGTGATCCTACCCGTCATTTATTTTTTAAAGTAAAAAACTTTCAATTTTTTGAAAATAACGAGCCGTGACCTATCTGTGATGCAATCAATCTGAGTTAAAAGTGAATTGGGTTGATTTTACTATCCCTAATTAAATATTTAAATTAAACAAGTCATAAAACTCAGAAAATTAGTAGATATATTACATTAGTAAAAATAATTTTAATTTTGTATATAATTCATATAAGCTTTAGAAAAATTCAATTTATTATCCATTTTATTTAAAGGGGGAGAATTAAGATTTAAGAATTAAGAATTTGAAATTCTCTTATTTATGACGCCATATTACGGAATGCGAGGTAAGAGTACCTACCACGCTGAAAGAGAAACGCCAACCCACGCGCCCGAAGACTTAGCAGTCACGTCTGACTACTGAGTCAGCACGCGTGGGTAATGCGCCTGGATTTGGATATCATTGTCCCCTGTTAAAGGGGCCCAGGAGGAGAAGATAACAATGATCATCATCATGTTGATCATGTAATTGTGACCCCATCATTGTCCTTTGTGTGTGATCTTACGGCTTGTTTGGAATTGGGCTCCACCAATCTCGTGTGGAAATTAACATTCGATTCGACCAACCAAACCTTACCTAACCTAAGATGTCATAATTGTACAAGAATACTTAGATCTCATGGATTTTTACTGACGGCCGTGATCTTACGAAATTTGTTGTACAAGTCGTAGAAGTGACGCTAAAGATTCTATTTGTTGCACAAAAATATCAAATATCAGTCAATAATTCTTACGATTGAGAGTGGCAGGATACAATGGCAACAGAATAAGTTCCTAATATATTTTATTAAATAAATATAGATAAAATTAAGTGACAAAAGAGTTAAAATAATCTAACAAAAATAGGATATTTTAACTTGGATACAGTTGACTTTACATCTAGTTAGAGTATTTTATATTGATTAAATATAAAAATATTAAAAGGCTTGTAAATAGTAAGGGTTAATTATCAAAATGAATAATTCTAGTCATTTTGATAATGATTTATCCAATTTCAATTCTTTTTGTTGGATTCTACATTTTGCCGATATTAAAAATTCTAACATGGTATCAGAGCAAGATTGGTTTGAGTTATTAATTTACCAGTTGTTCATCTAAATGTTCAGTCCCAACAGTCCGGTCCGGTTACCACTGTGTTTATTTCAAACGATAATTGGATGTCCAATCCTATTTTCACTTGAAGGGAAGTGTTAGAGTATCCCATATTGATTAAACAAAAAAATGTTAAAGAGTTTATAAGTGATAAAAGTCTACTATTCAAATGCCTAGTTTTAATCATTTTGACAATGATCGACTCAAGTCCAATTATTCTTAATGGGCTCTACACTCTGCTCATATTAAAAATTCAAATATATTTCGAATACGAAAAAAAAATTCTAAATTTAAATTTAAATTAATATTTTAAAAATTAAATAAAAATAAATCGATAAAATAAACAATCTAAGATTAAAAAGTTTAACTGTTATTAGATTGTTATAAGATTAGTATAT